>QGMJ01000037.1:0-77554 GCA_007821545.1 Lachnellula subtilissima | reverse complement strand
CAGCATAAGCAGCAGCAGCTTACGAGTACACGACAGAAAGAACACTGCTTATGCTGCAGTCGAGTTGGGTTGGGTCTTCCATTGCTCCCCTTCCGCCTCCTCTGAAGAACAATACTCTTACTCGAGTAATTGTTCTAGAGACAGCCTGACTTCCGCGGCGCCAAAATTTAAGCGATGTACTGACTCGTTTAGGTGAGCTTCTCATACTACCTTACTCGCGAGTAAGAAGAACAGCAGACAGCTACAGTAGTAGTTCATCTCGCGTTAAAAGTGCCGGTAACTCTTAGTGCAAGGCAGTTTCAAATCAACGGATAGCAGATTAGGTATTGATAAGCGTTCTATATCAGTCCTCGACAGGACGGACGTGCGGCTCGTAGCCTTGATCTTGTTTAAGCATAGGACTAAAGACCGTGCGTCGACAATATGAAACAAAACAAGAGACGGGAGGCAACTTGGCAAGCCCGGTTTTCACCCTCCAAAGTACGGAGTACTTCGTACTATACCCCGTATGGTGGGTGGTTCATCTTCCCCGCGCCTACGCTTGCCTGGAATTATTTTTCAAGGGTAGGCTCAAGTGCGACGCCGCTGGAAGAAGTCCTTTCTCGAAGGATGATTCGAGAAGGACCCTCCGTATTGTAACCAGTGATATCGTACGGACTTACCGCCGACAATAAGAGCACTTCCCGGATGAAGCTTGCGAAGGATGATTCAAAATCAAATCAAAACTAGAGATACAAAAACTCCCTATGCCCACTAAATTAGTAATACGCGGTGGGGTTCTGGTTTAAAGTTGGGAACTTGGCGAAATATGATGCTATTCGCAGCATGGACCTTCCCTGTCGCCATGCATTAAACTCCTTGTGATCCACAGCGGGCAGTGTATTCTGCAGGACCCTTAACCGAAACCTTCGTGGCAAATATGCCGGTTGAAGACTTTGGAAGTTCTATTGTCTTGTTCGGGAATTTCGACAAGTCTTGCATTGTTAGTAGCATCTCATCACAGTGGTATAATAGTCAGTACGAAATGAGACCTCACCTCTTACATTGAAAGAAACGGTATCAAAATCAATAACGATGAGCATAATGATGGGAAGTATTGTCGCCAAGAGAGTGGATTCAGCCACAGAACTTGTCAACGGCTTTGATCTCGATGCAGGGATCCAGGAACATGTTCAAATCCAATCTCTCGGGTTCGAGTAGATCTTGCGAGTGCGAAAGGTTGGTGTTTCTAAAACAGGCATGGGGCACGTGCTCAATTGATTCCGTTCTCTTCGGCGACTTCAGGGACTTAATCGGCGATACTCAGATGCTTGAACAAGTATTGTGTTCATTTGTCATTAAGTTCTGCTTTCGCAATTTTTATTGAACCAACGCCACAAATGTCAGATGCCAGCTGTCTCAATCTCAAGCGTTGAGGCTGAGATTCTTTACCGCTGTATCTTTCGGTATGGCCACGCCCTGCCGGCTGTGTAATTGCATCTCATCATCATGAGAAGGTTGCTTCTCTGAGAATTTGTGGGGCTTCCAGAAGGCTGTGCCATGAATCTACGCCTCCTGCGCCCATCTCAATTCTCTCAGAGGTTTCTCTTTCCCTGCTGCAGCCCTGCTGCCATCTGTCTCTGCTCGCCATGCCCAGTACTCCCCCAATCGGACCTCTGCGTACGATGCGTAATCGAAGTCAATCTGTGATATAGTAGCTTGGATCAGGGCCCATATTCCCCAGTAAAATCCAGGGATTCCGCGGAAGGTATCGACCTCGTCAAAGAGCTTGTCGACTTCGGCTTCTTCGTCAAACTCCTTATCATGATCTAGATGAGCGAAGTAGCTTCGTATATATTCACGAATGAAGTCACGTCGCTGAGATTGGGTTGGCAGAAGACCATGCTCGCATTCAAATCCACCCCACTCAGCAAAATGGTTTGAGATATCGAACGCCGCAGGAGAGGGTGTTGCATACTCGTAGTCGATGAAACTGACAGTCGCAGGCATACTGGGCTTCGTAACTCCCGCGGAGCGTGGCTGTATGATCACATTACCACTTAATAGGTCGCAGTGAGCGAATACCAACTAGCGAAACGTCAGCACAATTCAAAAACTACGTGCAATCCTTCAGTCATTGTTGAGAATACTTTCAATGCCCTCATTGCCAATAGTCTGCACAAGCAGGGGAAAACTCACACTATTTTCCCCCAGACCCGGCCGATTACTGAATTCGCCAACCAGGCGCATTAATTCCTTCTGCAAGTTGGCTTGTCTGGTCTTTTCTGTATCGGATGTAACTGGAAGTGCATATATCCACTTTTGCATGACTGTCCAAACATTAGGAGCAAGCTTTCCGGGTGCAACATTGTCAATTGCTTGCTGCAATGCTGGATCCTTCTTACTCGGGGTTGGTGCGGAGATTCCGAGCTGTTCACTTCCTGTGACCTCTGTCGCTAGGGGCTCTCGAGAGGATGGTAGACAAGGAACAACAGCGTGCCATTCCGCCAAACGTCTAGCAACTGCACGCCAGATGTCTTCTTTCCGTAGATCCGCTGGCTGTGTCACTGTTCCTCGAATGAAACGATACAGCATCCCATTATGAAATCGAGCTAGTAATTGGGGGGCAAGATTGTGCTGCATGAGTAATTCATGGTTTTGAGTCTCCCTCTCACGATCAATTATCAGAGAGGTACCCTGGCCGTATGCTCTCAGCAAAACAGCCTCACTATCTATCTCCTCCTCCGATAGACCTGGTCTCTTGTTCACGAGCTTCAATAACGTATTTGTAATTCCATCTGTAAAGCGAACTAATTCGACCTTCCCGCCGTTATTCTCCCATTCCGGCCTGAGAGTATAAATAAGGCGCAGAGCTGAGGTGTTTGAGTCGGCTTGATTAAAGCTGAGAGGTATGAACCGAACCTTTCCGACAGCATGTTTGGGCTCTGAAGCTGTTGCCATTTTGTTGGCTTTCGGGGGTAATGAGGGGCAACGTCGGTGCAGATTGATGAATGCTAGAAGATATTAGATCATAGTCTTAATGGACGAGGAAGTCACCTCAGCTATGGTGTGTGAGTAGAATGGGTAGAATACCAGATAAGCTCCCAAGTTGACGGAGTTGAGTTCAAGTTGTTATCTGGAGACAGGTTCGTTCCAATTGCGTCATACAACAGGGAGGCTCCTTCCTGGAATCACGTATCCTGGCATGTGCTTGACAAGGGTGTTGTAGAACAGATGATATGTGCGCTGTGTCGAGAGCTGTACTCGTATAATAATTGCGGTATCTAGGTAGGGTTGTTTGAGAGGTGGGGGGCCGTTGCAAGGTGGGGTTGTTGAGGGTAAAAGTTTTCTACTCCTCGCACTGGATGTCTGAATCGTCTTCGTAAAGTGACTCCAAAGAGTTGGTGATTAATAACGGGAATGCGTGAAGGTTTCGAGAAGATATTAAACTGAAGTGGATGATAAACAAACCAGTCCACGCGGCTATGACAGAAGCAGGACAGGGTCGCGTGGCGTGCACCCCTTTTTGAAAAGGACCCTGAACCTGAATCGGGTGTGGCCGCAAAGGTGTATATCTAAATCACGTGAGCATAGCATACACAACCAAACTCCTTGTCTTGACTGTAGAATAGCTGATTCAATATCTTTTATTTTCTTCTCTGTTTATCACCCTTTAACAGAGTCCGGAATTTTCACTCTCTGATGATAGGATGTTAACAGTCACCTGACCTTAAATCGTAGCTTTACCTTTAGTATCAAAGACTTCGTAAACACCCATCGAAGTATTGCAATTTCAACAACCTGGTTTGAACTTCAAGCGAATATGCTGCTAGTCTCATGAATAACACCCTCATCGAATTTTAGCAAAGCTCAATAGCCTATCACTCTTATCAGCATTCTTCTATCACAATATATGCACTACTCTTGGTGGTGACTTGAATATCTTTCGGGAGACTTTTAGTTACCCACGCCAAAAAGAAGCCAAGCTCAAGATCGACGTCTAATCTTATGTCTTCTACTATTCTTCTCGTTGCTTGGAAGTCAGGCAGAGACAGTCATGTCTCAAGACGAGGAAGCTAACGAATACACTCAGCTCCTGAACCCCAGAGTAGCTCAATTGAGTGGACACAGACGTAGTAGTACGAGGAGCAATTGAAGATCATAGATTCGTACCGATATAGGGCTATAGAGTCTAATAAAAGTCTTAAGGATCGTTGCCTCGCTGCCTGGTATTCATGTCAAGGATGGGTGGCAGCTTCATTGATTGGCATTCTCACAGCCATTGTAGCGTTATCGTTGGCGAGCAGCTAAATACCCATATTACTCCAATTGCCACCTTTCGACGCTGACATACTAGCAAAGATATCGCCGAAGCCACCTTCAGCGACTACAAGCTTGGATACTGTGCATCGAACTTTCTCGAGAATAGAGAATCATGCTGTATCAAGAAGAGCCCCCTGCCCAGGATCATGGTCAACGTCAGAGAAGACTGCCTGGCGTGGAAGTTCTGGTCTGACAACTACCGGGGAAACTTTGGGATATACGTTGGCTCTGCTCTGCTCTTCGGCATCATCGCCGGAGCCGTGACAATGACCACAAGAGCCAACCTTCCAACCGCAAAACAACACGACCAAGACCAAGATTCAGAGGGCGACCTAGGTCTCCCCATTGACAAATCTACGTACATGGTAGTTGGAAGTGGGATACCAGAAATAAAGACTATCTTGTCCGCATTCGTCATTCCCCTCATTTTCTTTTTTGGATTTTAAAGTCCTCCTGGTCAAAGCCGTTGGTGCGACATTCGCCGTTGCAACCGGAATGTGTTTAGGAAAAGAAATACCTTTTTTTCATATATCTAAATTTCCTCAGCGTCGTCGCCCTTGGTGCTCCAATAGGTAGAGTTCTGTTTTCTTACGAGGTGGTTTGAATACACCCCTTCTTCTATGGGATTGCACTAACGATGGATCAGGAAATTAGCACATATCTCCCTCGCAAGGTCCTATGGCGTGCTTTTCTCTGCTATTTGTCTGCAGCAGTTGTACTCAAAGCTCTGAATCCCAATGGAACAGGCAAGCTAGTTCCTTTTGTAAGTGACTTTTCGCACTTTCTTATATTGTCTCTCGCCGAATTTATGGTGTTTCGGAGGTTTTGTCACATACAGAAAGTTTCCGATTCAGCAATACTGATTTGAGAACTTGCAGGAAACCAAATACGGAGTCAGTTACCTCCCGAACACTATCTACTTTTCATCTTCCTCAGTATAGTAGGAGGGCTCTTCGGTGGCATCTTTTGCAAAGCAAAGTTACTCTGGTCTTAAACCTTCCGCAATCACTCCATCATCAGCACGAACCCAGTCCTCGAACTCGCCCTTGTAGTCCTCATCACAGTCCTTCTCCAACACCCAAACCCCCCAACCCGCGAACCCGGCGACGTCATAATCAAGAACCTCCTCGTCGACGGCCGGAATCCTGAAGCATCGTGGGTATGCGCCCAAGAAGCGCAGGAATACAAAGGCCACTACTACGGCTAGCTCGTCTACGGCACGGCCGTAAAACTCATCCTCACAATCATAACTTTCGGCTGCAAAGTCCCCTCTGGCATCTTCGTTCCAGCGCTCTCTTCAGCCGCCTAATCGGGCAAGCAATATCGGACGTCTCGCCCGGAATTTTCGCCATGGTTGGCGCCGCGGCGTTTCAGGCAGACGTCTCGCGCATGACCGTCTCTCAAAGTTATCAAGTTCGAACTCACCGGCAAAGTGAACTACATCCCACCCTTCATGACGGCAATGCTGGTAGCGAAATGGGTCGCGGATGCATTGAGTAGTGAGGGGGATTGTTGTCGATGTCGGGTCGGAGTGCAAGGTTTTGAAATCACTGCTGTCGCGTAAGCTTTCGCAGCTTAAGGCTAGGGGACTTATGGATGCTGGGCTTGTTCTAGTTGATGGCGATGAGATGTTGCATGTGTATCTTGCAGAAGGGGAACTGGACTTCGCTATATATGAAGATGGTGTGCTCAAGGATGACGAACCGGTCGACCTGTTGCAGGGCCCTCTCTCGGCGTTCGTTGATCGGACACCATTGAGCATCTGCGCTAAAGCACCAATGGAGTATGCTGTCGAGATGTTTGGGAAATTGGGATTGAGATATCTAGTTGTGGTCGATGAAGGGACTGCGAAAGTCGTTGGTGTGATTATCAAAAAGAGGCTGGTCTTGTATCTAGGGAATCTGCAGCATTAATGTCATGTGTCCATTACTGTTTTGATGTTTGTAAGATTCTAAGAAAATTGGGCAAATGGCGTAGGTCGATCGCTTTGCTGTTGTTATTAGCAATCCTCAGTGGGACAACATACATAACATGCAGAATAAAAAAACCCGAAAATTTTCTCTTGAAACATTGTTCGTCAGTCATAAAGCCGTACATTATATAACACTAAAACCACAGACACACCGCAACAACTACAACAACCAGTCCTAGCCAATTACTATCTACGCTCCTCTGCGCCGAACCAACATTCGAGTTTTTGAAGGGAGAGCTATTCGTCGAGTCTTCCGATTGCGCAGAAGAGGTCTTACTGGCCCCTTCCCCACCAGAGCTCGTCGATGCAGGTGCTATTTTCGTGGTTACTGTCGAGGTGCTTAAGCCGCTACTGCTCGCTATGCCCGAAGTCGGGGAAACAGATGATGATAAAGCGGAACTTGCGGATGCAGATATCAAGCTTGTTGACAGCGAGCCAGAAAGCGTACTTGTTCTCTCAATCGTAATCGGAAACACAAGTGTCAACGTCGACCCTCCCTGTGCTGTAGTGATCGTAGCAGTCGATACGGAATACTCAATATACTCTGATGACCCCGGAGTAGTAGCCACCGCTGCACTCCCACTCGTTTCACTGCCCATCGTCACCGTCGTCGTAACCTGACTTGCCAAACTACTCGCCCGATCCTCCGCATTCCGCATCGCAGAATCCGGAACCGGCGTCCCAGAAATCTGACAAGCTAGCTGTAGTGGCACGAGGAGCGCGTCGTTGTCTAAGCTATTATCGCAGTTGCCGTGCATGCATGTGATGAGGTCTGGCAGGAAGTTGCCTGCTGAGGCCCGGCAGAGACATTTGATATCTAAGGCTGAGCAGTCTTCGTCATCTGCTTGGGTGATGCAGTTCTGGACGCATTGTGGGAGGGAGGAGATGAATTGCGAGTAAGCGTGGGGTAGTATACAGAAGGCCAGGATAGCGGAGCGAAAGTTCCAGGACAGCATTTTGTGGGTTGCCATGAGCTGCTTTCTGGATTCCAATATGATGAAAGATGATTGGAGTGATTATTGTATAGATCAGAAGTCAATTGAACGAAAACATGTTCTCGCTCTGTAGCTATCGTCGTCTCATCATGATTTTCACTGATGAGATGTGGTGAAGGGCTCAACTAGGCACAGCCGCAGCCGCCTACTAAATATTCTTCCGAGACACACATTGTGGCAAAAGGGTATTTCCATCTTCCTGTGGAAATCAAGAAGCCTGCAGTTGTGGATACGTCAGGATAACTCTTGCTGCCCTGTTTTCGGTACATTTGGGGAAGCACGGGGTTGATGGGACAAAAAATGCTTAGATTTGATTCGCAGACAGAAGGTGTGGCGGTGCCCAGCCACAGCCACAGCTGGGGCACTGGCACTCTGCGCCCAGTCGGAACGCCTGAGTCCTACTTGTTCTGCTGGAAAGGCCATGTTGATTATAGGTAGGCTCAGGGCGAACGATTTTCGCAAAATGGAAATGGAATGCTGTGGTTGAATAATATATCGTAATGATGGATGCTCTTGAAATCTGTGAGAACGCTGAGACATTGACCTCGAGGGTAATCGAAGACAAAAAGAATTAGAACGCAGTTGTATCCGAAACAACCTTCTCACTTGAGGTTCATAGCCTAGGTATCAGGACCTAGAATGCGAATTTCGATTCCAAATCAAATTTCGGCAAGCCTGTCAAAAAGACATCACTCAATCGAAAATGTTCAATTGAGAGTCTTGGCCCCAGCCGGGGTCGGCGAATACTTCATCAAGAGAACAGTCCTAGAACTTCCAGGAGAATGGGTTTCCTCTTTGATAACAACATATCCAGAGCTCTCATAGAGAGTTTTGGCAGCCGGGTTGTCTGCATCCACCACTATACTTCCTGCAAACGTCCTTCCAGTTCTTGAAGTTTCTTCAGACCCATATTTGATAACTTCTCCATCAGTGCTTTGGCAACGCCTTGTCTTCGGACTTCGGGAAGTGTGAACATTCCATTGACACGCCAGTGTGATTCTTTTAGATCCCCAGGAAGTTCACCGTCTAGCGAATTCCATGGATTACTGAGGGCAGACGATCTGCTAGATTGTCAGACAGATATTACCCTTGCACATACAGGAGAAAAAAAGGTCGTGGGCAACAAATACATAGAAGTTTAGTCGAGGTGACGACAGGAAGAAGCACGTACTCATCTGGGCTAAATGGAAGGGGGCCAACGGTTGTCAATGACCCAATGATGCGACCCCTTTGAAGAGCTAGAAACGTGACTGCTTTAGGGTTTGCTAGACGGTTGTACCAAGTCTCGTCAGTGAAGAGGAGCTCTCTCTCGAGTGTCGAGCCAAACGCTTCGGGTACAACCTTCAGGGAGAGAAGTCGGAACTCTTTGTACCGCTCCACAAAAAGTTACGAATACTCTTATCGTCCCGAGGGATCTGGAATATCTCGAACGGCATGTTGTAGAAAGAGAAGGTGAAAGAAGAAGGAGCAAGGCAAGTAACACGCGCAAGAAGTCGTATTTCAAGGAGTGGGGTGGCTGGGTTGTGCAAGGAACTTTTACTGTTGCACAAGGGGGCCCTGGCTATGTTTCTGAAGGTACTTGAACAGTCTAAGGAAATACTTGGTCTGTTATGTACCACTTGATCGGTCTTGACTCTTGTGTGACCCGTCCGTCACATTGAAGGTTGGTTGAACAGGAGGTTATTGCGGGCTGTGTCAGCTGTGCCAGCCCCACTTGTCTCACAGTTGCAGCGACCACAAGGCTGCGCGCACCAGCAGGTACTGTACATGCAGTTGGAGGCGCTTACAGTACACGCCTGGGTCAAAAGGTACATATTCACCATGTGTTCCCTTTCTTCACTCCCTCGAAACCTCTGTGGCAGCATAACTCACCATGGCCCAATATGAGGAAGGCACGTTCGAAGACTACGATGATGTCGCGGTATACGAGAAGAGTGAGGAGCAGGCTCTCAACGCGTCGACAAAGAACTTTGTCGTCGAATTCGGATTTGACGAGGCTCGAATAGCTTTTGATTTGGATGAAAAGCGTTTCAAGAATCTATTGCACACTCCTCAGCCAGCAGACCGTCGGCCTGTGCGATGGATGTAAGAAGCTGTTTCCGCCTTGCTTGCTACGTTCACTGCTAATGACACGTTTTGCTAGAAACATCTGGGCACCGAATCTACAAGAGAAACAAGTAATGCTTCTAGGCGAAAAGTATCAATTCTCTCGAAGGCTCCTTGGCATAATCCTCACGGAACCAAAACAAAAGACGGAGGGGGCTGCGCAACAAGATAAACATGCGTTTTGGCCCCGATTCCCCAAAGACGACCCCGAAGTTGGAGCGAAGAGTCTTGATGAATCTAGGACCAGCACAAGTATTCAGAGCAGTTCTTTTGATCATTATACCATTGCGGATCAGATGATAAATTATCATGCTATTGACTATGGGAGACGCTGTAAGTTTGGATGCGTTTGCAGCAGTTGGCGTAGCCTAATATTGTGTCTAGTTATATGTATTGGTGCCAATTGGATGCACAGAAAGAAGCACGATTCGCCCGAAAACCATACAGATGGCACGGTAGAGGTGGAGGGGAAGCAGCGTCGGTTATACTCCTGGTTGATACTATGCAATGATAGTAAGGATCACATATATGGTACGGTCTAAAGCACTAACTAACATTCCTAGATACTGTCATTTCGCTCCAAGAAAACACCGGAAGACTAAATGAGGAGGACCTAAAGTTAACGCGTTTAAATCTGCTTAGCGTCTTGAAGCAGCTTTCGAAAGTCAAAAATGACTCCACAGACCCCCTCTCCATGCAGTCGGTTCGGCAAGCTTTGGAAGGCCTGGATATTGATGATCCTGGATCTGAGGGCTCAAGCAATCTATTTTACTATCTCTTTGACGACTGGCGTGCTGTCTACTCTACTGTAGAAGTATTTGGCAAAGAACTGAAAAGCTTAGTACGCTTACGCTCACCAATTCTTCACGGAGAATATCGCTAATTGTTCACAGCAAAAGGAAATCTTTGATAGTACGGTAAAATACACCTACTTATCCCCACCAACTACATTTTACTAACATCTACAGACCAAGAAGTCCTATGACATGCCAGACATCGAAATTATCCCCCGACTCCACGTCCTCGGCAGTCGAATCCGAGAGATGCAGCACGTCTACGAAGGCTACAAAAATCTCGTGCAACGAATCCTCGAGCCACCCCGAACAGCAACAACTAATGGCAACGGCTTCGCAACCCCTCGTAGTAGGAGCATGAGCATGAGCCTAAGCGCTACCGGACCGACCCTTTCAGCCGAGAAAGAAAACCCCGTAGTAGTAGCTAGATCAGCGCGAGCTCGGTTTGAGCGTCTAGGCGACAGATTACAACTTTTGATTCTCAGCCAGACGAGAGAGTTCCTGGATGAAAAGGACGCACTGAGGAATACAGTGAGTCTCCCCTCTCCTCCCTTTAAGTTCGACCTTCACTAACACCCACGCCTCAGTACTTTAATATCAACGCCCAAAAGGACTCCAAAGCCACAGCTCGCCTCTCCCGCGCCGCCACCCTGCTAGCCAAACTCTCTGTTGTCTTTCTGCCCGTCAGCCTCATGACATCCTATTTCTCTGTGCAAATCGACGACCTGGAGGACGTGTACACGGCCAAGCAGTACTGGTATGCGTTTGCGGTCATCATGAGCATTTCGGTGCTGGCGCTATTTTTCTTTAGCAGGTTGTTGATGTGGTTTACGGAGACGCTGGATGGGATAATGAAAAAATTGTGGTAGGTGGTTTCGGCATAGTGTTATGGCGAGGATAAGGAAGGTTCGTGGGGTTGAAAGGTAGACTGGTGTGTGATGTACGTGGGGAGATCTTGTAAGATTTGAGGGTTTGCTTTTTTGTTGTGTTTTTGGCTGCGAATTTGGCGTAAATAGGGGGAAAGGGATTATATACCATGATGTTGATTTGTATTAGAATAAATTGATGAACTGATATCAAATTGTCTATTCCATTCATGAGAGTGAGCTAGAGCTACTTAAAGCCTTTCTGATATTTTTTCTTTTTTCTGAAAATAGGGTAAGGAGTTGGGGGTGGGCACATTCTTACCAAATACAACGAATCATTCATGCAGTAATTGGTCAAGGCAACGAATGCTTTCTATTTAGCTTATTCTAAAGTGCGGTAAAAAATCAACGCGTTTCTAAGATACAAAAAGAAACCTTTGTTGAAGAGGTCGTAGTCGTGGGTAAAGCAACGCGTATGTTTGCGACCCCTTCGCCCACAAGACATATCCCAAATCGTAGTATGGAAGGATATCCTCGTAGGCCTAAAGGTTGGGTTATCGATCTATGAAGTCATGTTGGATATGTTCTTTCTGGCTCAATCTCCAAGTCTATCTTGGAGAAATAGCGTGCTGGCGGAAAAGGAAAATATTGTAGGGTCTCGTCGTCTGGATGTGGTGTTGGTACAAAGGGGGAGGGTGGCCAGGTACGTGAAGCAATGCATGTGTAAACTCGTCACACTGTCGTAGAAGACTTAAGCACCATCCTCGTCCTCGTCCTGAGCAGTGGCAGCCTTTTCAGCGGCCTTCTCAGCAGCGAACCCCTCACTCAAAGTCCTGATTATTCTCTCCGTTTCGGTTTCAGACACCTTCATAAAGTCAGCATTGAAAAGTAGTTACAAGGGCTACCAGTTTACTTACAGGAGACAGAGCTCGGGTCTCATCCTGCATTTCATAGGCAGTGGGATATTGCTGAGTTCCACTTCCAGTTGTAAAGGGACGAGGTACCGCCACAGACGATGCTTCTATTTTAGCGAGAAGAGCCTCCTCAAGCGCATCTTCCTTCTTCGCAGACGCACGCTTGCGAGGCTTGTTCGCCTTCTCCTTGACAGCCTTCTCCTTGGGCTTAGTAACTTTAGCTCGAGCCTTTATGTTGCTCTATGAAGTTCTAACGTTAGCAATAGTTGAGAAATAGCAGAAAGGGCACAACCTCCGCGACTCGCATCCTCTTAGGAGTACCAACAGCACCCTTGCCACCACGGGAACCTTTGCCACCTCGGAAATCTTTGCCACCTCGGGAGCCTTTTCCACCACGAGAGCTAGGACCTTGAGCTTTTCTACTGTTGTCCTCTGGAGGTTTGTCCGGGGACACCATATCAGAGCCGTCACCTCTTTGACAGGCTTCATCAGCCAGCGTAGTCATCGTAGAATCAGGTTCTTCCTCGTCTGTTGCATGGCTAACTGAAGAATTTTCACCCTCAATGACCTGATACTCGGGCGACTCGAATCTAGCCCTCTTCTTAGGAACATCACCTGTTTCCATGGAAGAGTCTTCTGCTGCCCCCCAGACACTCGAATACCAGTCATCGGCCAAGGAAGCGTTCAGTGTGCCGGGGTGTCTGACATTGTTTGATGGGCCTGGAACCATGGCGTTTAAAGGCTCACCCATATGCCGCGGACCTTGTCGCTCGACCCCAGCCCTCGCCTGGGGTCTAATGCTATGGTCGCCCTTCGGAAGCAAACCTCTAGCCGTCAAATGAGATGGAGTTTGAAAGGTAAGTGGAGGTCCATGTGGGCCATTATCATAGGGGGCTTGAGGGAGAAGTTGACCAAAACTTCGCTGTCTCGGGCGTGATTGATTTTGCAGAAATGGCAAATCCATATCTTGACGTCGAGGTGGTCCAGCATCGGTTTCTTGTTGTACACTATGGCCAGCTCTATAATGGCCATTGTGAACTTCTAGCCCGCTAAGCTCGTTGTCCCGCTGCCTACTATCTCTTCTGATTAGATAGTTGCTGTTGGCCATGCCACCTTGTTCTCGGCGTTCATTTCCCAGGTGTTGCGTAATAGATAATCGAGTTATTTCCGGATTAACAAATCTAGGACTCTCAAACCCGCCGTGCATCATACCTTGGTGATGATACCCGTAAGTCTCATGGAAGCCATTGGGGTAGGGACTGTAGGGTGGTTGAAGGACTGGGTGCCAAGGTGTATACGCTAGATAATCATGAGTGAACCACGGCGGCTTAGGACCATCAATGTCGCACATACCAGGAGCAGACCGGCGGCGCTCACCCTCCCGCCCGTAGCTGGGCATAAAAGGATCTGGCACCAAACTTGGTCGACGAATGTCCTGGTCCAGACGACCATTTTGCCAAAAGGATGGCGTATGTGAAGGGGTGTAGCCATGATGGATGGCCTGACCATGAGCTTGATTTGGAGGTATTCTTGATAGTTGATAACCGTTGTTGTAGGAGCTATCAAATTCATCAAATGAGGATGGTTGCCGTTGTTGGTCGTCTGTGATTGGGGCATAGGGCAGGTTTTGTACTTGGTCAGCGGGCATCGCCGTCTGCTGGTCGTTGTCAAAGTACAACCCTCGAGGATCTCGATCGGCGGACATTATATGTAGGTTTGTTCGTGTTAGGAAGAGGGTTTCGAAGCTTACTTGAGGTGGATCTGGTTGCGACAAGAGTGTAGAAGTCGATAAGCCTCAATTGGAAGGAAACGTAGTGGTAGTATCGAATTGCGGTGGAAGTGTTGTGGAAGATCCTCGAGACTTGATGTAGAGAATTGAGCTTATATCGACTTTCGAGGAGGCTTGAGTTGTTAGAGGTGGTTGCGACAAGAGTGTAGAAGTCAATGAGCCTCAACTGGCCACATCGTGGTAGTATCAAGTTGCGGTTGAAGTGTTGTAGCGCATTTTGTGATTCGGGAAGAGAGCATCGAATTTAATTCGAAATGGAAGGAGGTGGCCGTTTGCCCTTGTGATTAGGATGTTTATTGTAGGTATTCGGACGTCACGCTCCTGCTCATTAAGAGTTAGTTGCTGTAATAGGGTGAGGGGGTGGGCAGCAGGAGGTTTCTGAGTTACCTCTGGATTCGCGCCCCCTTTCTTCGTTTGAAGTGATACCTTGCACTTGTATGGTCTCTTTGGCCCTTCGCCGAGCTGCTAGGTTGAAGATGCTGGATCAGAATGCGCAAGATGTGGCGATAGCATGTGGTGGTATAGAGAAAGGAATGATGGTTTCGAGAGTGATGCAGAAAAGATTGAATGGCTTAGATCCTGCGACGACGGCGTTATTAGTTCAGTTTGGTGACCATCTGGATTGTTCTGAGGGGATAAGCAGCCACTAGAGATGTAGAGATATGCTAGAAGGATTCTGTGAACTTACGCAGGAGGAGCAAAGAGAGGATCAAAGAGTAGAATACTCAATAATATTTTGTCATCGTCTCCTTAGATCGCAGGTGCACAGAGAGCGTTAGGGAGTCGAGAGCGGGTTGGAAGAAGCTCTATTCATGCCTTGTTGTAGGTAGATAGGAGCGCGGGCGTGTGAGAGGGAGTATGAGTCGGCTGATAGTGTTGTCGAGGGGATTGTCAAGGTTGTCAGGCAGGTTGATCTCCACGGTTCCCCTCCCTGTTGACCGACATATCATCTCCTATGAAGAGGCTATATCCAGGCAATCGTTAAACTCTTTCGGGGTCTAGATCCTTCTGCGAGACGCGAAGACCGTATTAGTTGGCGATAAAGGAACCGGTTGTCGATGCTGTTTGAAGGTGAGGTGTGAGCAAATCTTGGAGAGGGGAAAGAGGACAACCCAGCTCGCGGGAGATGATGGCACAGGCAGTTTGGGTGTATATGGCTTGGAGTACCTTTAGCTGAAGAAGCTCTTGATTGCTCGAAGTTCGACGGCACAGATGAGGCAAGAGGGGCTCTATTCTCACGTCTACCACGAATCTTGTTGGGTTGAAAACCTGGCCAAGCCTCGGTTGGTTCCTGCGGGCTTGGACTTTACCTAGGTATACTAAGAACATCACACTGTGGTGGAGGCCCTGACCGCCCAGTTTACAGAGTTCCAAAGCTGTTGTCATAGGTCAGCGGAGATATAAATCAATAATAACCCAAACATACGAGGCCAGGACGTCAGTAATAATTTGAACCCAGATTATAGCAACGCAAGATTGTACCGGGTAAAATGATGGGATAAGTTGTTCCTGCTTAGCTTTACCTATAGGGTTTGATTAAAGACGGTGAAGTGGCGATTTAGAACTCGTATCAGACGGTCACGCTTTGGAGAGAAAGAGACAAAGCCTTTTCACTACCCCATCACTTGACCATTATGAACTAAGTTAATGATATTTGTATACATGGAGTGAAATAGAGGCGTGCAGATACATGCATCACAGCTGTCACTTGAACGTATAAGCTGTTAAAAAACTGGCTTGTTTAACATCAACAGATTAGTAATTCAAATGATAGTGATATAAGAATGATAAGCCTGTGAAAAACATAACGACTATAAAGATAATAAGCTTGTAAGAATGACAGGCTTGTGAAAGCAAGAGACACATGAAGACTTTGGCATTATTTAAAGAGGAGGTCTCTATATATTAGATGCTAGCTACGTGAACCTAGGCCATTTTGGTTATAGGCTATCTGCAAATATATTTCTATTATATATCACCTAAGCAAGATATAAAGCATACTAAACACAGTTTTAATCAAGAAAGAAAATCACATAAAGAAAAGCAGAGTATAAGATAATCTTGCACTAGTACATTCTCAATCACAATAGCAAGCTTCAACTTGCTTAAAACAATCATACAATTTCACATATCACACATCAAAGAGCTTATAGAATTCACACATTCTCAGGGAAACACTTCTTAGATTTTACATTACTATCTTTCTAGCGCATAGTATCAAGATTTTAGTGCTTAGAGTCTACTGAGATCATAACTTAGTGAATAACATGTTCGATTAATCTTGCTAGCAATTATTCACAATTCTACACGTTTTGAGACCTTGTTTAGACGACATTTTCAAACCACAAATTCAATTTAAATGCACACTAAAGTTTGTAGACTGGCACGAGCGTTGCGATAAAGAAAACAGTATCTTGCACGTGCTGCGATGAAATAAATTAGGAGGCGGTCACCCTCACTTGAGATTTGGCACAGGCTGGGCATGAAATTAAAAAAGGAACGGTACAACACATATTACATATTGAAGATGAGGCCTTACCTAACCTCTTGCTAGATTGAGGATTGAAACCCCCCGATAACCGATAATCCAGCATTTTACCTAGAGCCGCATGTTGAACACTTGTACACAGTATTTATTCTCAACTGTGCTGTAGTCATCATTCCCACGGTATCATCAAAACCCGAGACCGTCCCAACGCCAAGAAATGCCCCAAGGGTCGCAATTTACCCAAACCAACTCCGAACAATGCCAGGTCATATAGATGCATGTCGCCGCGCTCATAATTCATCATCATGTATATCAATCGTTCCTGAATATTGCTCCCACGGATCGATTTCCAGAGGTTTCTCGAAGTTGTGCAGCTCTTCCTCTTCCAATGTACCGACGAACGCGCGCCTGATGAAACCTAACCAGACTTTGTTCTTCTCATGTTGTCTATGATGTTTCTTATTCTTATGGTTCTCTGCATTGACTTCGTCATCATAGCTATCAGACTTGTTGGCGTCGTCCTCTTCAAAGACATCATCTTCGAGATCTTCCAGCATTCCGTCGATTTCGTCTCCCTTCTCCGGTTTGTATTGGCCAATTCTGTGAGCAAGTTTGATATAGCTTCGTATCGTCATATCTTTTAACTTGTATATCGGATCGGTGAAGGTATCGTATTCAACTTGGTATTGAAAGGGCTTCGGGTTGGGGACCTTGTTTTTTAGGGTGCTTGCCCTTGTGCTTACCGCCACGCCATTTTTCCGCATCGATGTGATCTTCAGAGACATCAGGATCAACGTAATCGACGTTATTGAGGAATGTCAGGTTTGCAAAGTACTGAGTATAACCCAGCATTGTCAGGGTTTGAGGTGAATATGCGGGTCCAGGAGGCGAGCTCTTGGAGGGTGGGGATGGAACCAGTAGATCAGGGTTCGTGGGCTTCTTCTTATGCTTCTTCTCCTTATGCTTCTTGCCCTCCGTTTTCTGTACCCTGGCGAATGACAGATCATTGTCTGCGCCTTCATCGAAGTCGGAGTAATTTTCCTCGTCGTCCATGAAGTCATAATCTTCTGCAGGCCAATCGAATTTCTCAGTGCTTGCTTTTACTACCTGGTCAAGTCCAGTGATATTGTACTCGATAACCCGCAGCGTGGGAAAGTAGTTCGGGACAACACTGGGTCCGACATTGGTGAGGGAATACCGTTCGCCCCATGGACCACCAATCTTTTTGAGAAGTTTGTCCTTCTTACTTTTCTTCCCCTTTTTGCCCCTGTTTTTCTTGGAAGGATTTTCCTTGATCGCTGCTGCAGGGTCTGGCAGGTCCGACCAGTGCTTCCGCAACTCTTCCAAATAATCGTTTGCAGATTGAATAGAAAATTCGTCATCCATCATGCCTCTGACTTCTCCAGACGTTGCAGATTCAAGGATACCTATCTCTTTGCTGTCCTGAAGCATGAAATGATCGATATTCATGTGCCCGTAAATACCACCAACAATAACATCCCGATATTGTTGAAGCCACAAGGTATATTTCTGCCAGCAGCTTTCATCCCAGAGCTGTTTGCTATCCGTTCTAGCTGGAGGGACGTGGCCAGTAAGGATTGCCTTCACACCCCGCTCTCGCATGAATTGTAGCTGGATTCGAAGCCATTCGAAGTGTTCGTAGCCTGGCTCGGAGCGCAGAGCGCAACCATCAACGGCAGCATTGTGGCTAAAAAAGTAGAGAGTGTTGAGACTGAACACCGCCAACTTGTTAGGGATTACCTCCACGTAGTACCAACCTCCCCTCTCAAATCCATGTCTCTGTTCTTCGGGTATGAATTTGTCCCATATATCGGCGTACGTCTTTAGCCATTTGTTCGGGCCTGCGAGGAGGATGTTATGAGGGAGGATGTCGTTGTTGCCAAACGTGGAGATGATGGGAATTGTCAGAGCATTCTTAGGATCGTTTGATTTACTGAAGGTCTCTGCGAACTTCTCCGCGATCCATCGATTCGTGCTCAGGACCTCGTCCTGGTTTCGCGGTATCTGCTCATCGCTGTCGTGTCGTGCAGAGTCCCCTGTCCATATCACAAAATCAACGGTATCTCTGATATTCTTCTCGATCCACTCAAACGTCGCATTTACAAGGGTGAAAGGCGAGTCGCAATCCGAACTCTCGGCGCCGTAAACACCTGCAGGTCCTTTGCCTCGATGGCAGGCGTCGTCTTCTTCGGTGGACGAGTGGACTTTGTAGAAGGGGTCCGGATGCAAATCTGGACCTGATCAGCCTTGCACCAACAGATTAGGTGCGACCAACAAACCGGTTATATGTAGGAATCTGCCATGCAGCCGATTCGACGATGGAACGTGTTTTTGGTGTAAGGGCGAGGATGGGGATGTAAGATCCTCCAATGGGATCCGCAGAGCATTCTGTGTGCTACCGATAGGCGTTGCACACGAATTTTGAAGCAGGCAGGTGCAGGCTGCTATAAATGGTGCGAACGTCCGCATAATGAAGCAAGCAATCTAAGAAAATAGATTTTTAGGAGGAGGCAAACATGTTTCTTCGGAGAAGTTGGAGCTCTTGACAGTCAGAGCATCAGAGTCAGAGCAGGCTCCTGTTCCTGTTCCTGTGATGTAATATCGCTTTAATGGAGAGCGGCACGGATCACAGGCTTAGAATCCTTGAAATCTTGCTCCGTCTATTGACGCAGGAGTTGTAGAAAGTAAAGAAAGTATCTAGGTATATATAAACAAAATCTGAATAGGAATAAATACCTTTCCTTCTTAAAAGTGTCAAGACGAAGTATTATACGACTACCACCGTCAAGGTGTCTCAGCATTCTCGCCCCCCGGCCCCCCCTCATATCCGCCTTCCATCGTTAGAGTGTCATTTGGTCCAATCAATGATCCACGTGTGAGTATATAAAGAGTCAGCTCCTTGAGGATTGCCACAATTGCTACCTTTTTCTATCATAAGTCGCATGGACATTTTGACCGTGACTGGTAACAGCTAGATTATCCTGGATTTGGTGGGCAGCTGATGGTAGTAAGACAGCTTAAGCAGCATTGAGCAGCGTTTTAGCAAGGACGGATGGATTATTTTTCCAAGACTTGATTCACAAGTGAATCGTAACTGTGACGAATGATCATTATTCGCAGCGTTTCTAACTTTCCGCGAAACTTAGGAAACTGGGATAAGGTGTATATAATCGTAATGCGTCCAATATATTTCCTTGACTTAATCATCTGAATATATTATATTTGAGTAGCGAAGTGGTGAATGTGCATGACTATGGGTTATTTCAGTACAATACATCTAAAGCTATAAATTAAAGTAATAAGTAAGCAAAACTATTCCACCAACATACTATAGTAAGAATACGTCAAAAAAGGAGTTTATCTAGAGATGACCCTGAGGGAGCTTTGGCCTCAAGGAGAATTGGTTTTTGGCTCCTACCAAAGTAACCATTTAGACGGAACGAACATGTCTTACTGAGAGAATAGCACCCGGGGATGCGAAATACATAAAGCATAGTACGCCGCATACTTTATAGGAGTTTATACCTGAAGTCAAGAAACATCTTTGTTTCAACTATTATCAATCTCGGGCGCGGCAGCTTCGGAGTTAGGTTAGCATCGGTATTAGCTCGTTGATATATTGAAATAAGCACAACTGCTCCAACAAATCCCAATAACGTTGCAATGGCAGAGCGGTCTAATGCGTGTGACTAGAAATCACATCTCTTCGGAGGCGCAGGTTCAAATCCTGCTTGCAACTAATGAGATTAAATTTTTTCTCTTTGAATATATTTTTGCCAACTATTTCTTTGTCCCTTTTTTGCCTGGACAGTAAAGTTTCACGACACCATCGTCCGGTAAGCGAGCCTAGATTAAAAGGAGACAGCAAGGCATAGCATACCTAAGAGAGAGATTATTAGGCAATACCTAGTCACTATTCTACGCAACATTATTTAGTATAGCTAGGTACCTTATCTCATTGAGTATAGCATATAGAAAGTGAAGAATTCGTAATGCTTTTTAAGTTATAGTCGTTTGGATCATATCTTCAAAAAACCATCCGACAAAGTGACTTTTGTTACTGATAGCGAAGATCTCAAAGTGCATTGTCATGGTACAGTGGGGTGCAAAAAGTTTGAACCCCACTGTACCATCAGAGCCTTTCTAGTCATGTGATTACGCGCAGACTTAGTGCTTGGCGTGTGAGCACGTGCTCCCTTAAATCTGTACATAATCGAATGTTCCCTAAGAACCTCTTCTAGACTTCGCGTTTGTCTTGTTGATTGAACGTACGACCTTGATCTATGCTCGCCCCTTGACATTTCTACTGGATGTATATTAATAAGACTATATGCCTACTTATCTTTGCTCCGCTTTAGAAGGCAATGACAATTTGAAATATCGCTCCGATAATTCGAGATTAATGCTAGTATAGCACAAGAACACGAAATGGGGGAAGACGATGTCTACGACTTATCAATGAAAACATTGCGAAAGATATGCTGGCAGGTGTATTGCAAAAGTGAGTTATGAAAAGATCGAGGGTTTCTAACGAACAACCATTTGTGACAAGAGTCTAGATTTAATAACTGTCGCCAAACATGATACTACCATGCGCTAGACCCTTAGTGACTGCTATTTAATATGTTATAATAGCGAAATAGTGTTCTAATATCTAGTAAGGTGAAAAACAGCTATCTTGTGCCATATGAAGAGAAGGTTGAGGAAATGTTTCTGCTATATTATACTACCATAAAGCGCAAACGTGAGCTATGTTTGGATGAGAACTTAATTCTAGAGAATTTAAATCTAGTAGAAGTAGGTATATATAAATAGCTTTATATCTAGAACTTGGGATTTGTTTGCAAAGTTTCTTTGCTTTTGCTAATGCCTTCCAATAGTCGTATATAGCGTTGACCCCTTTTATTCACTAAACGTTAGAATAATCGAACACCTCAGATGGAGATTGGATTTCGGCGTCTATGCAATTTCCCTTTTGCTTTCCAGCTTGATTAGTATAACAAGTATAACAAGTCCACCTCTAGTAGTAACTAGCATTGGTTAAGTTATTCACGTCTATCTTCAACCTACTATTTTTCGCTCCGCTATCACTTAAGCGTATTGCATTCTCGCAGCCTCTATATACTGCAATACCTATTATATGCATAGTCGCCTAGCTCGAGTTCTCTCTAGGATAGATGGCTGCAATGTCAGGATAGGTGCTTAATGAAAAAAAGATCGAGTTGGTACGCTGAAATCCAGCTCTCAAAAGTGATTCTGAGCAAGTATAGAAGAGGAGGAAAAGAAAGATGAGGGTGCCTCTGTGGACTATAGGCACTCTGGGAAATTTAAAGGATGAAGCGGATTCTTTTTGAGGCCGGCCGTTCCGAAAGGAGGAAGTGATCTTAATAAAGTCGGTTCTTCTTCTTGCTTGGCCGTGGCTATGGGCTGCAGCCTGCTACTTCTCGGTGTTGACACCCGCTCCTAAATACATCCCGTTGGATGATAGAATTCAGCTGATTCACGCGAATAAACTCCGGAAAGTTCAGTCAGCGTCTTTTTTCATAGATCGGGTCAGACTCAAAGTCTATTTATGGGCTTGAATATGTAGATATGTGTTTTATGCTTATACTAGCTAAAAGCCGTTAGTTCAACCCAAGCTTCAGTAAAGGTTCTTTACAAACTAAACTTAACTTGTGTCAAACAATTCATATTAATAAAAAATGTGGCATAATATAGATTGAATTTACTTATTATGCAAATCATCGCCTGATTCTTACGTTTACGTCATTAAAAAGGGCTTAATGCAGACTCTGCTTATAGGACGACCTGCGCCCTGTCGATACAGTACTTCGATCTGATGAAGGATGTAAGATCACGTTTCGCATTCCATAGTCATCTCGGATACTTGGTCAGTAAATGCAACGTCGCGGCGCCGACTGTGGAATTCGAAGGAATTCTACCTTCAACCTAAATTTTCACTTACCCGGCCTTGCAAATACACGGGTCAGGAATGTGGTAGTACTTAGAAGGTAGTTCAATACAAATTGCCAGCCAGCCGTGTAGTATAATAGACGTTACAAATTGGGATTACGCCCCCTGTTACTGCGGGGAATCCGAGGGTTGCCTAACAGTGGAGACAAATAATCACTCCATGGGTTTTTACGCCACGCCATTCAAGAGAGCCTCAAATTATTTCATGCAGTTCTATT
This sequence comes from Lachnellula subtilissima, assembly GCA_007821545.1. Classification (NCBI taxonomy): domain Eukaryota; kingdom Fungi; phylum Ascomycota; class Leotiomycetes; order Helotiales; family Lachnaceae; genus Lachnellula; species Lachnellula subtilissima. Next base: position 55,116 of record QGMJ01000037.1, on the reverse strand, counting down.
GATTGATCCGCACTTAGAGTTGCAGACGGATTGAAATCCTCATCTTCATCCTTGGCCTCACTAAAGCTATGATGGTTTTTTTGTATATTATTTCGCTTGAGATAACCTTAACCGAAGGCTTTAAATGTCCTCAAGTGGAGTTAAGCCGATATAAGTGTGAAAAGTGTAGCAATAGCAGAGTGCGGTAATCGGAAAGTAACTTGTAGAATAAAAGGGGTAAATATAAAAGGTACTAATACCGCAATTGAATCGAATCTTACAGCCAGATCCTGGTACAGCCAAGTCACAAATGTTTAAGGTTAAAGCTTCCAGTTTCCACTACCTATATTCGGATCCCGGTAGCTACCCCCACCGGTAGTTGGTTGAAATGACGAGCGTAGTCTGAAATGTAGGATCAATAAACCCGGGGTCAGATGCCAGTCCAAAATTTAATAAGTAATACGAAGTACCGGGTACATAGCATATTCTCTCCTATTATCGCTTAAAGCAATTTACGAAGTAGACCTTTTTTATTGGACACTTGAGGAGGTAAGGTATGCATAAAAAAATGTTCCTCTAGCGCAGAAACCCCTAGGCGCTGCGCCGTGACATCCTTACTTTTGACTGAGTCTGTTTAAAAGTTAAAAGCATAGGATCAAAGAAAGCGATGTAAGAAAGAAATAGTTATTAGAAAACGCATAGGAAGGACGAAAATCCTCCCTACTATTTTAAAAGGTGGTTTTGGAAAGTAAGTGGAATAAAAAGAGTCCTTAGCAAAACATAATTCTATTAAGCGATGATTAGAAAAATTAGGCTTATAGGATGATTACCCCGCCGTTTAAAAAACTGCTTCAGGCCGTGTATGCTATTTATAGAAAGAAGGTGCCGATTTCCTACGTATTAGGTAATGAGCAATGCTACAAGTACTGAGTAGGGAGGGAGGGAACGCCTGGTATGTTAGGAAGTAGTGTTTCAAGTAGTTGCTTTCGTAAATGAGACGGTAGAGTTACCTAATGGTAATGGAATTCGTACGTACATGGTACGAAGTGTAAAAGTCTTTCCTTGGAAGTGTTGGTGTTCCTTATTGGTACAGATCAACCTAGCCACGTGCAGGGTGAAAATGGGATTAAAGTGGCGGGAAGGATGAAGGAGCCGTGGTTTGCTCTGGGGAAGTACTCAACTGAAGTAGGTACCTAGGGATACCTGGTAGGGTACTCGTGGATCTACCTGTGTATGCCTTGCTTAGTACGTAGGTTGCGCTCCCCCGGATAAATTACTTAAATTTTGCCTAGGTACTATAGGACTAAATATAGTGTTGTCACAACCTAGGTAAATCTGCATCTCGAGGATTATATATGACACTACTAAGGTAGGCTTATAGGAAATATTCTTACTAGTAGGTATAGAAACTCCTTTTTGGCAGTTTAATCTCCAAATCAGACATAAATGATCATATTCAAGGATTCATTTAACCAATCTAAACCTTTCTTTGTCCATGCTGTAATCCTTGAAATGCAGATTTACGAAGTAATCATTCAGGTGACAACACCTTGTACCTAGGAGCAGGGTCTGGACGGGGCACCCCGCATTTGAAAAGTCTACACTGTACAGTACTGCACCAGCTCCGTAAGCGCCGCTCCTTCCCCATCACCCGCCCCACCTGAGCCACCTCACCTCACCAAACATCACCTCACCTCACCTCATGATCAATGCTAGATCAACCTTCGCCCTCCACATCCACCTCCACCGCTGCTCTTCTCCCTTATTCCCGCTGCACAAGATCGATCCTTTGTCCTAATTACTTCCAGGTAAGTTTACTGTAGGCCTCCCTATTATTTACGGAAATCGCGCTAGGATCAGCCTGAGTTCAAGTAAAGCATTGCAATTTACATGAGCTACGCGATTTGTTGCTTCCTTTGGTCGGCACGTTGGAGAAAGGGCATCATATATGCCTGTCCCTGCCCCTGCCCCTGTTTCTACTAACACCTTGGGCGTTCAGTCTGAATAGTGCTTGGTTTGTTCGTTGAACGAGCTTATTTTCCTGTCATCGTCACCGCTAAAGCAAATTCCCCAGTAGCTTATACGGAGTATCAAAATCCTTCAATCAAGACACTATGGTACACAGGTACGGATTCGTTATTGCTCCTACGGCACCGAAGTCTATTCACGGCCGAGCATTAAAATTCTCCTCCTGTCTTGGTTAGTCCAACCTCTTGTGAATAAGATCCTCTCTCGAATTTTTGCGGGAGAGGCCCGCCGCTTCAGCGCGGCCCCCAACATTCTTCTGCCTACCTACCTAGGTATGTCGCCGTCTAAGACGGTTAATTCTAACAAGATGACTGTCCCAGCAAAATGATTTGCGCTTGATTTGCACCCGAGATTCTCCGGTGGAGAAAAGCCACGTACAAAGTACCCCCATGTCTACCAAAGTCCAATATAGAATCAAATTGCGGCGAAGCTTTGGTAATACTCACTTCTTGACGTCAGCCAAAACAACAAATCTGTGAAGACTCTCATACCGATACTACTCAAAACAGACGAGTATAGCAAGTGTTCATCCTTCGCCTACACTTCTCAGACTAGCAGACACATCATAATAAGTTTTCCTTGATCCAGCATCTCTTGGCATATGGTATACGCCACTTCCTTCGCAACTGAAGTTCTTGGAAGGATCTTTGGTAAGGACTTTCAGTCTTTAATGTGTCATCAAATAGAATGTATATGTATATAAAGGAAGTACACCTTACCACATAAACTCATTTGAAGAGTCCACTTCACTCCGATTTCTCCAAGCCTCCATTTGATATTCGCAAACATGTTTTTTGGCCGTCCACCTCTCGTGGGCAGTTTGCTCCCTTTTATTTTGTTCAAGGAAAGCTTCGCTCAATCTGGCCCTGGGGTCTATAGTCTCGATGCTGTTCCGACTACGGCATGTGATGGCAAAGCTGGATCGGGCTCGGCTACTTTCAGCACGGAATACCCTCTAGACACATCAGTCAAACAGCTCAACATATATAGTGATGGTGATAAGGGCTATGCTAAGCAGAAAGGGGCACTGTGGAAAATCTGTAAATGTTTTCTCTGTTTTATTCAAATATACCTAGATATCTCTAACGACTTCCAGGGTCCGATACGAAAGGGGTCACATTTAGTGGCATTGGCGTCCCAGGTGCTGGAGGTGGTTCTTCAGGCTCTGAAGATCCCGAGACCGCCCTGAAGGCATTACTCAAGATCAATGATGATAAACATTCAACCAATTTCAATATTTCAGATTCTTCTGGTAAGCTATACAAAAAGTCTTCACATTATCATCTGCGAATCAGAAGTGCTAATGACTTTTGTCTCAAGATGCTTTCGATCACCAAATACTTATAAGTGTAACGCCCCCAGGAGGAACCACCAAAAGGGAGGACCAGAAGTTCAGGGAAAGAGCCGCCGCAGCCTCATCGGCTTCTGCTGGTGGTGGTTACACTGTTACTATGACCGCAACGTGGCCATGCAGCGCTGGGCCTGGAATTGCAACGTCTCTGGCCGTCAGCACAGCGTCGCCGGATGTTGCTACTGCATGTTTAAACAACCAGATAACTGATAGTGCAGATGCATGGAAAGCGTACGGTGTAGATGCTTACCTTTCATCACTCATCGCCCAGGAGACCAATTCGCCAAGTCATCCTGATCTCCCCATCGGCGGCATCCCCGGTGGACCCATCAAGAATAGCGACTTGGATATTGGAAGTGTCATCACAAAAGATGCGGCCGGGCCAAATATTTGCAAGATCAGCGAGGAGTGCGCGCAGACCAAATGTGCCCTGATCCGAGGAGATGGTCCAGTTGACGCAAAGGATCCCGCACGCAACCTGGCCTTCAACGCTTACGCTAACATAAACAACATGTTGTACGAGTATTGGATGGCGATCAAATTTGCAACCATCGAAGAAACGACCAGCCAAGATCAATTAGTCAAGACCTTTTTTACAACCACTCCTCCAGCCGTAACCTGGCAACAGATAGTTGGATCTGTCAATCCATTTATCGTTATGCTCAGTTCGTTTGCAGGATTGATTCCAGTCGTCGGTGTAAGTTTCGCTTCCTGTCTTATAATCTGGGTTTAGTTCATACCTATGGGTACTTACAAGTCCTTAGGCCTACGCAGGAATCGGCATCTTGGCAGTCAGTCAAATAGCTGGTGCCGCATCTTCTATCGACACTGCAGAGCACCCTGCTGCTCCTTCTCTCGAGGAGAAATTCGACGCGTAACTACCCCATCAATCAAATTTCGTTTCAATTTCAACCAGTTCTGACTTCATTAGGGCCGCGGATTTGGGCACTGCCATTCAGAGCTACGTCACCAACATGACCACGATTGTTGAGAATCTCCATTCGAACTTGATTGATAATGTTTATGGTCCGAGTTTTTTGAACATCACTAATGGCGGTGCTTTGGTGAACAATTATACCGGGGATACGTCAAAATACTCTAGCACCATCATCCAGGATATGTCAGCATTGTTCTATATGAAAGCCATCGAGTAAGGAAAAAGCACGCCGCGTTGTATTATGATTATTACTAACAAGACTAGTTGGGTTCTCAAACAAGATAATACATTCATTTTTTGGGTACCATATGGACCTCATTTTACACAATATGATAGCAGCGGTTACAAAAGCCCCTACCCAGTCGTTCACGATTTCCCTCATTTTGCTCAATCAGACTGCGAAGGGACCTACCAGGGAGGGGATAACGGCAAGGTCTTTACAGTATGTGATGCCGGTAGCGAGACAAAAGGCATGGCCAGAATTTTCCAAGTATAATATACTCTGATTGTCCTCTTTTTTACATATACTGACTTTAGACAGATTACAAACAAGGTCAAGAAGAACACCTATACATCGGGAATCACTGGTTGGGATTCGGAATTTGAAGTTCCAGGTGGCTGGAAATTCAACTTGCCTGATGTCATGGTAAGTTTGAATTCCTAGAACAAATCGTGAAGGAAGTACTGATGGAGATATAGCGAGGAGCTGTGAATTCATGGCAGACGGGTGGTTTCAACTACAACCCCGACAACCTTCCCAAAAGCAACCTCACGGCTCTAGTTTCATCATTCGATTCTAGCCCCACGCGGGCTGGTATATGGACGATTCCGGTTTCTGCTTTCGCCAATACATACGACAGAGATCCACCTAACGATGGCCAATGGCACCCCTCGCTCAATGCCATGAGTTATTTCCCAGATGCCAACACAAACCACAACGGCTTTGATCCTCTGAACACCTTTGTTGATTGCGCCTCAAATTGGCAATACAGGAATGCCACAACAGGTGCTATGCCAGATTCTCGCGGAGGAGTAAGTAGTCTAACTATTGCTTGTTTTATGAAACACAAACTAATGTGCCGAACAGGTTTTTGCCGATAGTGGCCTCCCATCTGACCTCCTAGCAGCAATGGGCACAAATCACTGGAGTCGTAAAAATTAGTGAGGTAGTAAAATGGGGGCCTTTTCAATCGAGCCTGAACCTTTTGGAAGTCCGTTTGGAAGCCTTGAACAACAGGAGCTGCACGGATTTTATTCTAGCGCTATCTGGCCTCATTCCATATTTCTTGGGCCACAGGCTGGGAGTTTTAAGCATAGCGTGGGATTTACGGGGTTTTCCCGCCTGTTTTGTATATATTCCTTCAATCCAAGTACATACTTCTGATCTGCGAGTACTTCACATCTGTTCCAAGTCGCTTCGCTGCAGGTTCGGTCTGCCTTCCTCCCATCCTCTATATTCAGCTCATCATCCCTTTCGTTTGTGGATGTGAACTTGGTTGTATAGCTACATACAATGTGCAGAATCACTGGATTTTCGACGATTGACCGCCCCGATCGAATCTAATCTTCTACATCGCTTGCTCGAGAAGAGAAAAACAAAATCGCAATTCATACACATGTAAACCCATTTCAAAAGGCCCATGCTTAAAAGACAAGAGACCTTCTAAGATAGGAAATTGCATCTATATTTTCTGTATACTTTCCCTTTTTGGGAAATCATCACTAATGCGGAAGGTAGTCAGACTAGTCAGTCGGCCAGACCCGTTGATTCGGCAGTTGCAACCAATGCCTAGTATTAATAGCTAAAAAAAACAAAAGCTGACCGTCTACGGGGAGTTCCCAGTTGCTGTTTTGGGTTTGGTGTCGTCGAGTGACATTCCAAATGCCGGTCACATATATTGGATAGAATGTGAAAGGTCTAGAAGCCGTTGATACAGCTTGTATATAGATGGATGATGTTTAAGCATAAATATGATATGATAGCACGGAAGTAAGCTTTTGGTTTGGTTTGGTTTGATTTTCTTATTCACTGTAGATACATATTTATTATACTCCAGCAAGTGGAAGATGCGCTCACTCATTCTCCTCTCCGCCTTCTTTGCTGTGGGTCTTGCCCAAACGCAATACACTTCTACAGCTGCGGCTGCAGTGGCCAAGGCAAGAGCCACTGCATTGACAGAAAGTCCCACGAGTAATGTCGCCGGCAAGACTTTCGATCGTTTCGTGGCAATCTGTAAGTTTATAATCCAACTCAGCCGAAAGAGATTGAGTTCAACATCGAGGTTTCTCGCCAAGTCATTCAGTCGAGGTTCAAGTTTTAGAACCTGATTTCTACTTCCACGTTTCTCATGCTGACCTTCTTTCCTCTGCAGGGTGCGAAAATACCGATTATTCCATGGCATCCGCAGACAGTGAGTTCCTCCCCTGCCATCCATTCCACCAGCTCATCCTACAGCTACTAAAAATCTCCCAGCAAACTTCAAATGGGCCGCTTCTCAGGGAGTAACTCTAACCAACTATCTTGCAATCAGACACCCTTCACAACCAAACTATGTCGCAGCAGTCGGCGGTTCGACCCATGGATTTACAGGAGACACGTTCCAGCGCATCGACTCATCCGCCAAGACGATCGTTGATCTCCTGGAAGCAAAAGGTGTTTCCTGGTCTGAATATCAACAGGATTCGCCCTACAGTGGGTTCGAAGGAAATTTTGTCAACCAGGAAACCGGCGCCAATGATTTCGTAAGGAAGCACAAGTGAGTTTCGGCTTCCCCATTCCAGAAATTAACAAAATCGTGCATGGCTGATGAAGAATAAATGGAAAGCCCACTCATAAGCTACGATTCCGTGACGAGCGACACGTCCCGTCTAGCCAAGATAAAAAACTTCACCATGTTCGAAAAAGACCTCTCGGCCAATAAACTGCCGCAGTGGATGTTCATCACGCCCAATATGACGAACGACGGCCACGATACCTCGGTCACTACCGCTGGGAAATGGATCAAGAGTTTTCTGTCCCCGCTACTGACCGATTCTAACTTTATGAACAATACGCTCGTCTTGCTCAGTAGGTTTTCTCTCCCACGCATATGCATTGCATGCGAGGACACCAACCATATAACTAACCGACTTTAATTAAAGCTTTTGACGAGACCGCTGTACAAAGCGGGGTCAACAGAGTCTTCTCTGTACTTTTAGGAGATGCGATTCCGGCTTCTTCGAAGGGTACGACGGATGGGACTGCGTATAACCATTATTCTCAAATGGCTACGGTGGAGAACAATTGGGGTTTGGGAAATTTAGGACTTGGTGATGCCGAGGCTGCAGCGTTCTTTTGAAGTGACGATGAGACGAGTGATATGTGATTTATGATATGTTGTATCTATTTGTGAGTTATATTCGATTTTGGAATCATACGTACTATGCAAAGCATACTTTTCCATCTATAGCTATCTGCCCTCTTGAAACACCAACGCTGTAGCAACCAAATTCATGTTGTGCGAATCATATCTTTCTAAACCCAAACTCAATCACCACTTTTCCTTCTTAGAGCTGTATCTGCAGCACTCCCTAGACTCCATTAATCATCAATCTCATCTAACCCTCGGCCTTTACGTCCTTCTTTCCCTTCCTCTTGAACAACCCCTTGACAGCCCCAATCCCCTCCCCACCAAGACTGAAGAAATACCCAAACCCAAAACTCCACCCCCGGATTCTGACAGTATAGATGAAGAAATAGACGAGCGCCCAGTTCGAAATACAGAAAGCTAAGAAGATACCAAAGTACCTCCATTTGTCTCTCGGCTCAATGTTCAGGGTCTGTAGATATTCAACGCCGGAAGCGTATTGGCAGTATCCACAGTTACTTGTGTCGCCTGGGTTCATGAGACGTCCTTGTTTAATCGCATCTACGAACGGTTGCGCATAAGTACCGCAGGTCATTCCGGGAGGTGGGTTGAAGTAGGCTGCTTCTTGGGGGGCGCATTGGACGGGGGTGTTGTCTAGAGTTGCGGCTAGGACACCTCCGATCTTTGATATATAGTTAGTGGCAATATAAGGAAAGAATCTGGGGTGGTAATTTACCCAGTAAGTTGATGGATTAACATAATACATCCAGTATCTCCAAAATACGGAAAGCTGGGCGTAGGGACGAATGACTCCGTTGAAGAGGGAGAACACGACGAAGAAGAAGGGGAGGACGTTTGAGATGACGGTGAAGGATGGGGCAAAAGCGCAGATCCATTGACCCCAACTGGCTTGAAAGAAGAACTACGATTGTTAGGTTCAGTAGCATAGATCTTGAACATTGAGACTTACAAAGAGCACCGTCATCAAGTAAACGTAACCGGCAGTTGACGAGTCGGTGGGAAGGCCAGTGGGCCAGTACCAGAACGCCCAATAAATTGTAGCTCCAACAATTGCGATTGGAATTTCCGCAACGACATTAGCAGTGCAGAATGCAACCCATCCATAAATTCTAGAGGGAAGCTCTCTTGCTTCCCAAAGAGCTCGGTTTTGGTAGAATTTCGGCACGACAGCGTTGACGATGGTTGGCGGGATAAGCAAAATCAAGAACGATGTGAACATGCGGTCTTGCATATCTGCGACGCTGTATCCCAGTTTCCAGAAAGTAAAACCGTTGAATATTCCGATAATGACCGAAGTGAAGAGTTTGCCGTAGAGGTAAGACGGGTCTCTCCAGTATTGAGTGAACAAACGCTTCGTAAGCTCCACGGTCTGTAAAGTGACGGGCGACGCAAACTCGTGCTGATCAGTAGTGATAGGAGGTACGATCTTGCTGCGTTCTTCAGTGATACGTTTGATCTCATCTTGAACTTGCTTGGCCTCTTTGGAGCGAACCCATTCATCGTTCCAGTTCAGTTTCTTTCCATCTGCGCGCTTGCCACCCTTAGCTGCTGTTTCGAGAATGAATTCTGCGACATTCTTATTGGGTGGACACTGGACCCCACGTTCGGCAAAGTATTTGATGACAGACGATCCGTTTTCTCCAACTGGACCGAAGTAGAAAGTATTGCCACCAGGGTTCAAAGCAAGTATCATGTCAAATTGCTGGATCAAAACCGACGATGGCTGATGGATTGTACAAACAATCGCCTGACCAGCATGTGCCAGTTTCTTCAAGAAGTAAATGATCGAATAAGCACTTTGTGAATCAAGTCCAGAAGTAGGCTCGTCCAGAAAGAGTAACAGATTAGGCTTTGCTGCAAGCTCAACGCCAATAGTAACCCTTTTTCTTTGCTCAACTCCTAGACATCTACGAGATGTCAGTATAATTCCAATGGGGAATTGAGTTCTGCGGTTGACTTACCTTACTAGGGCATCTTGCATATCGCCAAGCTCCAAGAGGTCAATGATCTTATCGACGTAGGCAATCTTGTCCGCCCTCGAAACACTACGATCTTGTCGGAGAATCGCAGAAAACTCGAGCGCCTCTCGAATTGTTGCTGTGCCATCATGAAGATCCATCTGCTCGCAGAAACCAGTGCCTCTTTGAAATTCGGTGCCGAGCGGACGACCGTCCACAAGCATGTCACCAGAAACAACACCTGTCTTCTGTCGCTGGGAGAGCGTGTTCAGAAGGGTTGTCTTCCCAGCTCCAGATGCACCCACGAGTGCGACCACTATGTAAATTAGCATTTTCTCTGCTTCATTCGTAATCGAATTGGGTTCTCCGCTGTCGAGCGGCGCAGTAAACTCAACATTGGGGGGACATCCAATTGGAATAGGGAACAGATGAAGGTAATACATACTGACACCCGGCTTAGCATAGCCATTGACTTTATTCAACAATTTTCGTTCGCCGCCCATATAAGGAACAGTGTACTCAACATTTTGCCATGTAAAAACACTATCAGACCCTGAAATCTCCTGCAAGGCTTCGTCCTCGGTAGCCCCATCCAAGGTCCGGTTCGAAGATGATCTACTAGAAGGTTCTCGAGGCCCCTTTTCGATGTCAGTAGGAGCTAATGCAGCTTTGACCTTTTGCTTGGCGGCTTTTGATTTCTTATATTCAAGAGCACCACCGCCTCCAGACGTGAAATCGAAGAGTTCGGTAGCAACTGCTGTAATCAGGATATAGAGAACGGCAAAGGCAATGACTAAGATGCAGTTAGTTCGCCCTAATTTTGGGCATGAGAATGCACTTTAACTCACTAACACCAAAGTTTCTCCAGAGATGGCCTCGAGAATATTCAAAGCCAGTATTCAAATACGTCGAACCAGGGATATTCAGAGATCCAATTTGAGCACCGGTAAACGCACAACCCTGATAGGCCGGATTGTCGAACCCAGGACGCGCGGTACGGTCTGAGAGGGCGCACAAGCCAGGACCTTGTTGTAAAACTCGTTTGACAAGACAGCTTCGAAACTATAAGAAAGAGGATTGATATAATAAATCCAACCGAACCAGATATACTCGCTTAGTAATTGAGGCTTTGCAATTACATATCCAGTGTAGACGCTATTGAGGTTACAAGTCAGCAGATCATCACACCAGCGCAGGCTTTGAATCTTACATCATAAGGTTCAGCCCAATTCCAGAAAAACGAACGGCGTCATCGATGGCTGGTGATAGTGCTGCAAACATGCGGTATAATGCAGTAATACAAATTGTCGTTGTATAGATAAATAAAAAATAAATAAAAAATTTGCTGGCATCAACATCGAGCCCCGTAATGAAATACATGATGATGGCGAATGGAATGACCTGAGCCAAAATTAAGGGGAAGTCCTGAAGAACTCTCGCGATGACAACAGCGGATGGTCGATAGAAAGCATAGTCATTGTGCCTTGAGATGATCGTCCGTCCAGAGACAGCTTTCATCAATTCGGACAATTGTAGCCAGCCGAGGAATAGAATCGAGAAGAAAAGAGTTCCACCTCGCGTAAACGAGCCTTCAGTATCAGTGGTTTGACCATAGAATAAAGAGCCAACGATTAGACCGTTAGAGATGATGATGAAAAACTTCGTGTAAAGAGTGGTTTTATCTCCCCATGTCAGCCAGAATTCACGCTTCGTGCAAGCCAGAACTTGGCGAAAAAAGGAGACGGTATAGCTGGATCGGTTTGACACCGTCTTTGACTTGCTTTCCTTCACGGACTGCTTAAATTCGCGGGCATCTGCATGGTCGGTTTCCTTCAGCATCTTCTCATAGGACTCGACATCCTGGAGAAGGCGTTTGTAAGCATCACTTTCACGGAAAGCCTGCTCTAGTTCAACAGGTCCCTTTGGAATAGGCCCCTCGAAGTCGTCACGGAATCGTCGCTCAGTAGGGTCTGTACAGGCCGTCAAGAAATCTGCAGTTGTTTGTCTTTCAGGGCAATGGTAACCAAGATCATGGAAATACTTCTTGGCTTCCCCTGCTGGGCCTATAATTCATTTTAGAGATTGTAAAGTTACGCTGGTGTGCGTGGATTTACCTGAGTACATCATTCGGCCCTCGTCTATGACCAATACCTTGTCCATGACCTTGTATATACCCTCCCCAGCTTGGTAGAGTGTGACAAGGGTGGTCCTGTTGCTGACATCGGTCATAACTCTGAGCGAGTTTGCATAGTCAAGAGCTGTGGATGCGTCGAGCCCACGAGTCGAGTTGTCCCATGCTACAACTGTGGACTTCGTGGCAAGCGTTTCAGCAATGGACACACGTTTACGCTCACCTCCTGAGATTCCTCGAACGAAAGCCTGAACAGATGTTAGACATTTTAATCTCGGAGTACCAGAGTAGAGAACTTACATCTCCAACTAGAGTGTAGCGCGTGTGAGATATCCCGAACATCTTCAACAAAGCTCCAATAATGATTGGGATATCACCTTTCTCATATTTCCTGGTCTTGTTCAACAGAGAAAAGTCGAGAGTCTGTTCCACAGTGAGAGTAGGAAAATGTTGGTCATCTTCCTCGTTATAATTGACCTCTCCCCTGTAACTTTTTCTCTGTTCATGTGCAGGGATACCGCCATAAGAAACTTCACCATCAACACCGGCGAATGCCCCCCTCTTGTTAGCAACAGCTTTCAAGAAGGTACTGCATCCACTTCCTGGTCTTCCAAGAACTAGTAGCATCTCTCCGTCACGAACAACACCTGTAAAATCATGGATTAAGTTTCTCTTTTCACCTGAAGCTCCAGGTATGGGTAGAAAAGGCATAAACCGGGAAAGGAGCTTGTACAAGTCGGGGCCAAAAGTCTACATCAATAATCAGATTCTCTGAGACATTTTAAATGGTCCTAGATCTCTTACACTGATGACAGCACTGGGTAGTGTCTTGACGAATGTTGAAGTTGCACCAACTCCTTGAACGGTAAGATTCTTGTAGAGTACCCCAACTTCTTCGCAGACCTGCCCTCTTGTCGCTTCTCAAAATGGCCGTCCTTGAGGAAATCCCGCAACTCAAAATCATCTTCTTCTTCGTCGTCATCTTCATCACTTTCTTGAACTTCATCTTCGACATCCCGCTCTGGTTCAGATTGGGCATTTGTCTGATGGGATCGGTTCGCAAAGCCCCTGTTCAAGCCAAATGACCGTTTCCGATCGCTTTTGCCACTCTTCCCGCTCTTTCCACTCTTTCCAGTGCGAGTTTCGGATAAGCTGGTCAATTCTCTTCTCATATCTTCATAATCTCGCATAGCGTTTCGGAAATTGACCGGCCCACCAACATCATGTTCTCCCCACGTCCCTTCATTATTGACGTCGGAATCCGAAGAATTAGCTTCCTCAGGATTCTGTAAACGCTCGCTAGGGTTGTCAGTATTATGCAGAGGAACGCGAGTGCCTTCACGGCCCTCTGCGTTCTCTGTGAACATCCGATCTGACTGCGTGTAAAACATATTGACGGTACAAAAGCACAGTATATAATATCGAAGGGATCAAATCACGATCACTCAAGAAACAACAACATTGGGAAGCGCGTCCTCTACTTATGAGGTGCAGACCTTGCCGCAACTTAGCGCAACAGCTAAAGATGAATGACTTAACCAAAGACTTCGGTACCTTAAGGCCGGGAAAGATCCACCTTGGTGTTGTTGAGATTATAAATCGAGCGAATCAGATTTTTTGCAAATACATTTTCAGTCTGCGCGTTTGCTCCGGTGGAAATTCTGTTAGCTCCCGACGGTACAGTAGACTGCGTGCCTTCCATTGCGGCTGCGGCGCGAATAGTCCTCCATTGAAGATTACGGGAGCATGGAAGCAATTCAAACTCTTGAAGCAATATCTCTCTCTGCGCACTCTCTTCTCTCTCAGTTCTTTTCATGACATTTGATATATGGGTAGATGATGCTTTTGGCTCTCTGAACCACGGCTGGGTAAGCATCTTCTCGACGGGTCAGATTCAAGTGTCCGCTGGCTTCCTTTGATGACGATAAGGCAGCGACTAATGTCTGGAGGTGTCAAGACTAAGAGGGGAGGGTGGGGTTGATGAGTGAGTGCATGAGTGAGGAAGCATGAAGGCCATACAGTACAGTACATTACTCATTAGGGCTGCAGATCATTCTCGTTTGATAGCCCCGGCGTAACGGTATTAGGTTAGTCTCAACTTTAGTATACAGATCTCGGAGATACAATACCTTAACTACATAGGTACTTACCATTATTACCAAGCAAAAAGCATTGTTCAGGAGAAAATTCAAATGATACCTGTCGCAGGGAGCATGTTTTGTTAAAAGGAATTACGAGTAATGCCGAGGACAAATATAGAGCGTTCCGTGCTTTTCGTTACTGTACCGAGTTTATGCATAGTTGGCCTACTTACTTGTGGTTGGCCCATCTGAATCAGAGATGCTTCATGTTGGGATTGTCCCGCCTCGCAAGTAACCTCCCGATTATGCACTCCAGCCATATTGCATGATCCAGGAAGAGGGGTTGTCATGTGACTATGAAGCAGTTGGGTTCTAGAACATGCATTTGCATCTTGTACAAAAGAATATCTGATATAATCCTCGGCCTATATCAGCCATTCCAAGAGTTCACAGGAGACGCGATGAAAACCCGACAGTCAACCCGAGTGGCTTGGTATGAAAAGGAATGGTATCTTTTAAACTCTTAACTATGATATCGTTTGTACGCCGGTTCGATGCTTTTAATATATATATATGTGCCACCCTCGAATGCAAGAGACCTGCTCCACACCAACTACGTGAACACCTTAGGTAATAACCCGAAATCTATACACACCAATCGCCACCCAATGCTCGAATCCATCCATGTCAGTCCAGTCGTCATATCCAAGGCATGCCTTTACATGAAGACAGCAAATGCAACACCGAGACCTGCAATTGTGACCATTCCCCCGCCTTGAGCCAACAATGATGGAGCACCAGCAGTTGTTGCCTTTGCTGGGGTCGAAGATGATGAGGCTGAGCCCGAGGCCTTCCCTGAAGCTTTTGTCGAGTTTCCACTGCTTGCCTTGCCAGATGCTGTCGCCACGGCGCCCGAGGCTCCTGCCTTTCCTGACTTGGTGGAGTTCGATGCACCTCCGCTGACCTTTCCAGTCGCGGAGGCATCGGCCGCTACGGCGCCAGTTGCGCTTGACTTGCTCGCCTTGGTCTTTGATGCGGAAGAAGACTAGTGTAACATGTTAGCCAAGGTTCTAGAAGCCTTCGAGACTTGTAGAAGCTTACCTCTGATGATTGTGCAGAGACGGCAGCGGCAGTGAGAGCGACGATGAGGAGGCTTGAGTATTGCATGTTGAAGGTTTGAT
Organism: Lachnellula subtilissima; assembly: GCA_007821545.1. Classification (NCBI taxonomy): domain Eukaryota; kingdom Fungi; phylum Ascomycota; class Leotiomycetes; order Helotiales; family Lachnaceae; genus Lachnellula; species Lachnellula subtilissima. Next base: position 40,102 of record QGMJ01000037.1, on the reverse strand, counting down.
TATTGTTTGGTGGTTGGAAAGATGGATTGATGAGATGGTTTTGAGTTGTTGAATTGTTTGTTGTTGAAGTGAGATGATTGATGAAGATGTTTGAATGCTGATAGAAAGGAAGTTACAAAGCTGGTACTTATAATCCAGATTGTGTCCACCCGATCTTTGGTTCGTCTCCACAAAAGTCTTTGCACGTCGGCGATTCTTGCAGTGATGATTGTCCATGTTGAGACTCTGAGCAAAACCTCAAACCCACATTACTTGACCTTTGAGCGATCATCGAGTTGCAGGTTATTCTTGGCTTCACCGCGCAAGTGATCCGCGGCAGTGGGGACTCCAGCACGGGAATAATGCCTGCTCGTGACAACGTGACAAGGAAGTGATAATAAAGCATATTGCAGCTATAATTAGCATCAGCTCGGTCTTCCAATAGACGTGAGTTGAGATGGAAAGGAAACCCACAAATTATTGAAACAGTGACATATATGCACAGAGCCGCTTAATTTGTGCCACCTCAAGCACCCATACGATCTGCTTCTAGGCTCCACGTCATTCAGTCTCATCTGTCTGAGTCGCAAGGTTCTATGGACAGGAGAATAAGGCTAGCAAATGGGGGAAGAGGAAATGGTATTCAGAGGTCGCAAAGTGGAACAAATGTTGTTTCTCCAGTTTCTCTAGTACAGTGACGATGATAGCTATCAAGAATACGGACTATACGCTGAAAAGACACAATCGCATTGATTAAAGGATATTACTAATATACCTGTGATGCGAAATGAATCCATACACTTGATAAATCCATTTCATTACTCGCACTTGGTCCGCTATTGTGGTCTAGCTGTGGTCCTACAAAGGTGGCCTTGCCTTGAAGTGATGTCGGGGTTGTTCCCCAGAGAAAGCGCGGCCCGCTTGGAGGCACGGGGGTAATCCCAGCCGCCCACTTCCGGCACTGGGCTCAAACTTCACCCTGTAACATCTCGCGTTCGACACTTGGCATCCGCGGTTGTGGCGTAAAAGAAATTGGCGGAAGGACATTTTTAGCTTTGTTTGTTAAACATGATCTTCATTTTAGATGTTAGAGATGTACTCCATACACATTCTCGACTCAACAGGCCGCCTGTTACAGGCTTGTTGTTATATGAGGATTCACAAAGCTCGGTAGAAACCAACGTAAGTGATGTCTGGTGGGGAGCTTACTAAAACACCGAGACTGAGTATCACAAATGTCAAGTATGCATCGTCCCATGTACAAATGAAGCAGAAAGTCGGATAGGAGGCTTAAACAAGCTGCATTATCCCGCACTTGAGCTAACCGCCTCATGTCTCTACCAGTAATTCGAGAATCGCCAAGACAAGGTCAAGAAGCTTCGGCAACACGTGATCAGTTTTCAGTATACCAGGTCAGATTCGAAGCAAAAGCGAGACCCGTTGAACGGGTAATCAACGGATGTCGTGTGATTCATGTCGAACCGACTGCGAGGATGTTTTGCAGGGTAGTTCGAACGTCGAGTTCTGAGTAATCCTTGCTGTCTGGCTTAGGGAAATCTTGCTCGAGGAATTGTCTTCCTATCTGTTCCGCGTCCTCCAGATCTTTCGCTTCATTGCACGGGAGTTTTGAGCAGACAGTGACTAGATCCTCACCTCTCGCTGCTAGAAGGATGAGCTCATCGGCCCTCTCAACTATTGCTAAATCGATGCCATTCATTGCGGCACAACAAGTACCGAAACTCGAATTGCTGCGGCCTGCCACACAATTGTACAAATATGTGATTTGATCCTCCACCAATTCTGCATCAGAGTCCACACGAATCTCCATGTGAGCAAACGACAGCTCTGGTTTTTCGTCAAGAAATCCATTTTCGAAGATTTCGTGGAAGTGAGTTGCGGCTAGTACCTTTGGCCGATGATGTTGTAAATCGAGAAAGAATTCTAAGATGCCGCACGAGAGCCCCGCGCCATCATGGGAGTTGGTGCCTTTGCCAAACTCGTCGATGACTACGAGACTTCGGTGTGTTGCAAGTGTTGTGGCAAGGGCTATCTGTTGAAGATCAATCATGAAGGCGCTCTGGTTCTTCGAGACGCTCTCGCGGGTCGCAATTCTAGTCAGAATTTTATCTGTCAATCCGATCGTTGCTCGTTCAGCCGGCACAAAGCTCCCAATGTGCGCCATATAAACGATTAACGCATTCTGCTTCAGAAACACCGACTTGCCCGAATAATTTGGGCCCGTCATGATGAGCATGCTTGGGACTTCCACATCGCCCTGGACGCTGGCCGAACCCCGATGTGATGGCAGCGTTTGGCCTTCAAGATCTTGTTCATCACCATTTCCACCTGAAAGAAGACAGTCGTTTGCAATATATGCTGGGACGGTCAATTCCTGCAGTGGATGGCGACCACCCTCAATCTGGATTACATTGGCGCTCGTCATGCGTGGTGAGCTGTAATTGTATTTGCGGGCTCCCGAGGCCAGGGCAACAAGGCTATCAAGTTCCCCTAACAGGTCTGAAGCTAAGACGAGTAGGTTCTGATGTTCTAGGACCTTGACAGCCAATCTATGAACAATCTCTATTTCCTTGTCTATAGCAAACTCAGTAGATGAACTATGCATCAAGAAATTGTAAACGTACCACAGATCATACCGTACAAATCACCAAAATATGTATCCATCTCCTTCATTCGGGCGTTCTTGTAGTACCCCATATCATTCGTGCTGAAAATTTTGGCCCATACGTCGTTTTCCATTCCTTCGCCCTCATATTTTCCTCTGCCAGTTTCCGCATCAAGAGAAACGACTGTAAGAAAGCCGAGTTGTGGAAAGAATATACAGTTTTCGACATACTGGGCGGCCCACTCTGGGACGTCGTTTGAAAGATGTCTAGCGGCTTCGGTGAGGAGGCTGTCTAAGCCATCATACGTTTTTTTGAGATTGTCTAGTTCCTCATCGACTCCTTGCAAGACTGCTGCTCGATGCTGTTCTGCTGATCGTTCAAAATCAACAATTTCAGTGATCATCTGGCCGATATCTTGGATCTTCAGAGGTTGAATCACCGCGAGGAGCTAGCAACACTGTCAGCTTAATCCTTAACGAATTGGGTTTAATAATGAACCTTGTTTGAGATAGCCAGCGAACGGCCATCGTATGTTTCACGGACGGTCTCTAGGATCTTCAAGGTGTGAAAGGTGAAGTTCCGGATATTAGCCCAAACACCTCTGAATATACTATTACCTTTTCCCATATCATTGATACCTTTCTGTAGATGGATCATCACTGATCTAATATCTTTGATATGCTTCAAACTCCTGCTAATGTTTTCTAGCGAAGATGAATTTTCTGGCCGGAGAAGAATTTTGAGTGTATCCAGCCGCTCTTCAATCACTGCCAAACTCATACTTGGCCGCATGAATATCTGCCGGAGCCTCTGCCTGCCTTGTGGGGTATGGGCGAGGTGAACGAAGAGTCCAAACACAGACAAGCTCTCTTTCGCTCCGGATGAGGACTTGTGCGAGTTCGGATGATTTTCTGACTGTATGATCTGAAGAGATGCCAGGGTATCGGCGTTGATGAACATCTGGTCGGAAAGGGTAAACATTTCAACCGTACGAATTCGGAAGGCCACCAATGCCGCTTCATCATTTGGCAGGTAATCAATATTCTTTCTTCGGGATATATAACTCAATAAAGCGCCAGCGCAGCCGACCTGAATGATTCATTAGTACTGTGGAATATCATTGGGCATTGAAATCTACCGTAAGGCAACTATCAAGATCTATCCATCCTGCAAGTCTCATAAGCCGCCCTTGGTGTCCGGTGCTGCCATGCTCTCCATGAATAGCCTCTCCTCCTGTCATGTCATCTCCCGGGACTGCGAAGACAATTTTGGGAGTCTCGTCTACGCCCAATCCGAGGTTCACAAGTTGATTCTTTGCCGAATCAAACTTGAAGTCGATAGATTGCTGGGAATCAAGGATGTACGAGCCAAACACATCGTCTAAAGCACAATGTATCAGCTGAGAAGAGGAATGATTGGGTTTCAGAAAGCACACTTGCTTCATCTCCACGATCTATTCCACGTGCATCCTTGCTAAGATGCTCTTCTAACTTCTCCTCAGAGCGAGTGCTGATTAGAATTCGTGTAGGCTGGGCATGGAGCTTTAAGGTATCGACGACATCTAGGCCACCATACTTGATGTCTTGCATCATGCACAACTTCTCCTCTCTAGCGATATAGTAAGAGCATCCGATGGTACCGCCCTTCATATCGATGGCCATAATGACTTCGTTCATAGAGTCAGCATCCTCTCGTTGCTGGATCTCAGCATCCGTTTCTTCATATGCAGCTCGAGGAGAATCTGGAGCTCCAGATAGGGAAATTCCAGCCCGGGAAGACGAGGGCAATGACACACGTGGACGAGCCGGCCGAAAAGACAGCCTTTCTTGATGGGGATCTGATGGAAGAGAAGGGGTCGATTGTGATGGCACAATGTTTCGAGGAACAGAGCTCATCCGAGAGAACGTTTGAGGGCGTGATAATACGGGGGTCTGGGAGGCAGAACCAGAACCAGACCCAGACCCAGGACCAAGACCAGAGCCTAGCCGGCGGCGCTTGTAAGCCATTGTGAGGAAGCAGACGATCCGATATTGCAAGGGCGTGGTGTCGATGACAGAAGACAGAGGACAGAGGGACATAAGCGAGCTTGTCTTGGGGGGTGCGAACCAGAATGGCAAAAGTAGGTAGCAAAAGCAAACTTGCCCTTAGCAATAGAATTTAAAGGGTTTATTGATAACTTGATTGAAAAAGTACTGAAAGCTTGAGGTTAATAGAAGATTCGTGCGCGTTTATATGGCAGACACTCTTGGCTTCTTTACCATACTGAACAAGTGCTTAATTGTTTTGCTTCCCATATATCAAAACCTACTATTACAGTGCTCCCTTCAAACATATACCAACCGTCACATCTAACTTTTCGAGCCCTCAACACTGCCATCTTCCCTAACCCATTCCGCAAACTCCTTCCTCTGCTTCCGGATATCTACGAAGCCCGGTCTGCTCTCCAACACCTTGAACGGATTGCCCACATAATCCCTATCAACCTCTCCATCACCATTCATGAAGCCCTTCTCGCCTTCACGCTCAATTTGGCCAGCCCAGACGCGCCATTGGATTGGTCGTAGCTCAGGGGTGCCAAGAACGAGCCCGAGGCATATTGTTAAGATTGCCACGATGGTTTCGATGGAGATATCGATTGGAAGGGCTGCGACGGCCGAGACAGATGGGCCATGAGATGTGAGTGAGGAGAGCGATGCTGTGCTTGTGGAGTGGAGGGCAGAATGCTCGTGGGCGGAGTAGCAGCTGTTGACAGTTCTCCGTCAGTATTTGCAGATAATTTGGCGTATCGCAAGGTGAAGGACAACTCACGCATGTGCTAGAAGGACAAAGCCGAAGCCTGTGATGGACGTTGATAACCAGGTCATCTTGTGCAGTGTACCTATGATGATAGCTCTTGATGGAGCTGTTGCATTTGGTGAGATGTGATGTTCAAAGCTTTTTACGCGCACATCGCTTACAAGATAATAAGCGCCAACTAATTTCACATGGGATCAGGAAGGATTCAATAGGTTTACAATTTTTTATTATTTTGGTCGTGGATTTTGTCATTTCATTTCTATTGCTATTGATTGCAAGTCTTCATCATGACCTCATGATGCCGCATTTGTTCGTGTTCGTTTCTTTAAAAGCCTGCCAATATCCAGCAGAATTGTCGTGTCAAACGAAGCACATAGAATGTAAGTGGGGAAAGACGAGAAACCGTGATGCTCTACAACTTTTGCATAGCAACCTACATAGAGGTCAGTAGCTGGAGGAGAGAGTTGTTTATATTTAGAACTTACAATATCAACTGACTGGACATAATCCTCAAACTCAGCAATTTCCTCTTCCAAATCAGTGGTACCAACTTTGTCGTCCTCGATGACCAAGTTAATCTGTAGCTTCTTGATACCGTAACCGACAGCCACAAGCTTGGATGCTCCCCAAACGAGACCATCCTTCTCAATACCACGGACAGCTTCCTCCAGAGCCTTCATATCGGTCTCATCATCTGGTAGAATTGTCAGCACCACTATCGAGTCCATGGATTAAATAATAACATACCCCAAGGCTTGACATCCATAGTGACAACAGACTTGGCAGCTGGCTTGGTCTTGCCTTCCTTCTTCTTCTTGTATTCGGCCAAACGCTCATTTCTGATTCTCTCAGCCTCGGCATCTTCTTCCTCATCACTGCTGCCGAAGAGATCGACCTCATCATCTTCTTCCTCGGCGGCTGGTGCCTTTGCTGGGTTTAGGGTAACAGCGCTAGCCTCAGGGCCATATGTAGTGTATGCTTTTGAGGCATCTCCTGGCAACGTGGCAAATTCTTCGGTGTATGAAGCGATGTGCTTGTACCATCTAGCAGCGTAGGGGTATTTTGCGGCGTCTGGGGCTTCCTTAAGACCCTTGAAAGTAGCAACATCGGCCTGGGATGGGGAGTATCTAGCGAGGAGTCAGATCTGTGAATTCAACAGGAAACCAAGCATTGTATAGTATTTGTAATGGAAAATTCAGAGGTGCACTTGAATGCAATGGTGATCGTCATTTAACGGTTCTTGAGGCCGCTCAGTAACACGGACCAATGTTGCTCATCATGATAAGGGGAGGTTGCAGGAATGAGGGGAGCTGTGCGGTGAGGGACACAACAGCTCCATGATCTTTGGAAGTGCAACGGAAAAATGAACAGTAGAAGCGCATGAACGTACCCGACGATGTATGAGCGAGTCTCCAACCAGCTGTTGAGCACTGAGTCACGTCAGTTTCAGCGCTCTTTTTCTTCTTCTTTTTTGCGATTGAGACTCGGCTGCATCTGCAGCAAATTATGGGCGGTCTTACCGGTGAGACCAGCGTCGGTGAGGATATCTAAGAAACCCATTGTGGCAGATATTTTCTGGAGGTTGGTTGGGTGTTTGTGGGAAAGAGGAGCGTTGTTTAATTTTTTGATCTCGCTGGCGGAAAGAATTCTGGTGGTGGATTTCTGCGTCGACACTAAGCCTGATATGGAATTAGCGCCATTAGCGTCCCCGCGCGGCGAGTTCGAGAAACAGCTTGACGATTCCAGAGAGCATCAGACCACGGTGACATATGTTGTCTTTCCACCATTAAATTCCGAAGATGTCTTTTATATTTCTTTTCTCCTTGTTACACTCATTGCAATAACAAAAGTTACAGAAATCAAAATGTTTCTAAGACAAGCCCGAATACCTTCCCGGCGCATAGCTGGAGTTACCAATAGAACACTCCAAAGTCGGAATGGACCACTTCTTGCCTTCTTTACGCTTCGCAATAACCTCAATGCTGCACCACGACATCTTGCCCCCATTACCGCCGTTCGCACATATGCCAGTCGAGGACCACACCCCCCGGGGGGGACCCATCGAATGGACATGGGGGGTGGAGGGGAAGAAAAGTCGGCATTGGAAGAATATGGAGTCGACTTGACTGCTCGGGCGAAGGATGGAAAGCTTGATCCTGTCATTGGAAGAGATGCAGAGATACATAGGACGATTCAAGTTCTGTCCCGGAGAACTAAAAATAACCCAGTTTTGATTGGGTAAGTGATTTACTCTGTAAAATCAACATCTCTTCTTTAATGGTGTAATTGGAATTGGTGTATGGTTTTCCTTCCATGACATACAGTATTGCCATATCAACAAATGGATGGTTCTATTGAAGTGGGTGATCAAAGGACTCTTTGGATTTTTAGATCCACTTACTGGGCAAGTTAGAGTTTCCTATATAGGTTCCTCCGCCTAGAATATCCATACGAAACCCCCCCTTCACGTGTGGGATACATTCATCTTATATTCCGCGATCTCCTTATCAACAGTCAATTTAATCTTATATTATTCTTGAAGTAATGCTAACGAACATTTCTCATTATAGGTCTGCTGGTACTGGGAAGACGGCTATTTTAGAAGGTCTCGCGCAGCGGATTGTCAGGGGCGACGTCCCGGAGAGCGTTAAAGACAAGAGAGTCATCTCCCTCGATCTTGGACAACTTATCGCGGGAGCCAAGTTTCGCGGCGACTTCGAGGAGAGATTAAAAAAAGGTGTTGAATGAGGTCCAAGAAGCCCATGGAGGGGTGATCCTGTTCGTCGATGAATTACACACACTTCTAGGACTGGGCAAATCGGAAGGTAGCATTGATGCCAGCAATCTCTTAAAGCCTGCACTTTCTAGAGGCGAACTTCAGTGCTGTGGTGCTACCACCTTAAATGAATACAGGGCAATCGAGAAGGATGTCGCCTTGGCCCGAAGGTTTCAACCAATCCAAGTCGACGAACCTACAATCCAAGATACCATCAGTATTCTGAGAGGTATCAAGGAGAAGTACGAAGTACATCATGGTGTAAGAATCACAGACCAAGCACTTGTTGCTGCCGCAACTTACAGCAACCGATACATCACCGACAGATTCCTACCTGACAAGGCCATCGATTTGATGGACGAAGCGGCCAGTGCTCTAAGATTACAACAAGAGAGCAAGCCAGAAGATATAATGCGTCTAGATCAGCGGATAATGACTATTCAAATTGAGCTGGAAAGCTTACGTAAAGAAACCGATGTTCCAAGTCGGGAAAGGCGGGAAAAGCTACAAGCTGATCTGAAGGCGTGCCAGGATGAGGCGAAAACATTGACCGAGAAATGGGAGACAGAGCGAGCTATCATCGAACGCGTTAAAAAGACGAAAGAGGATCTGGAAAAGGCTCGGATTGAGCTAGATCAGGCACAGGTAATTAATTCTGCGAATACTGCTGGAACTCCACATGCTAATATTTCTATAGCGCGAGAACAACTTTGGTCGTGCAGGAGAATTGAGATACTCAATCATTCCAGCATTAGAAGAGAAGCTTCCTAAAGAAGGCGAAGCAACTGGAGATGGGACGTTAATCCACGAAAGCGTCTCGGCAGATGACATTGCATCTGTTGTATCACGAGTGACCGGCATTCCCATCACGAAGCTCACTTCCGGCCATGCTGAGAAACTGATCAACATGGAAGACACCCTCCGCGAGTCTGTTCGAGGTCAAGATGAAGCTCTCAAAGCAGTTGCGAATGCTGTTAGAATGCAACGAGCTGGCTTGAATGGAGAGCGACGACCCCTAGCTTCTTTCTTCTTCCTTGGACCTACTGGTGTTGGAAAGACGGAACTTTGCAAGAAAATGGCGAACTTTCTGTTTTCGACCGAATCTGCTGTTGTTCGATTCGACATGAGCGAGTTTCAAGAGAAGCACACGATATCTCGATTAATTGGCAGCCCGGCTGGATACGTTGGATATGACGACGCTGGTCAACTGACTGAAGCTGTAAGGCGTAAGCCATACTGTGTACTATTATTCGACGAGTTCGAGAAAGCCCACCGAGACATCTCCGCCCTTCTCCTCCAAGTCCTAGATGAGGGCTTCCTGACCGATGCCCAAGGCCACAAAATCGACTTCACTAACACATTAATCGTTTTCACATCCAACCTAGGAGCCGATATCCTCGTTGGCAACGATCCACTCCATCCATACCACGAAGAAGCAAACGGAGACATAGCGCCCAAGGTCCGAAACGCCGTCATGGACGTAGTTGCGCAAAACTGTAAGCTCTCACCACAACTTATCTTATTCCAAAGTCAAATATATATACTAACATGATTCCTTCAGATGCCCCCGAGTTCCTCAACCGCATCGACGAGTTCATCGTCTTCAAGCGCCTCTCCACCGATGCCCTTCGGGACATCGTCGACATCCGCCTCAAAGAACTACAAACCCGACTAGATGACCGCCGCATCGTCCTTGAAGTCGACGACAAGGTACGCGAGTGGCTAGCTGAGCGCGGTTACGATCCGAGATTTGGAGCTAGGCCGCTTAATAGGCTTATTGCGAAGCAGATTGGGAATGGGTTGGCGGATAAGATTATTAGGGGCGAGGTGAAGAGTGGTGATCATGCAGTTGTGGATATTAATGAAAAGGGGGATGGGCTGGATGTCGTTGCTAAATAGAGGAGTAATTGGGCGCCTTGCTTTTTAGAGGAAAGGAAAATTTGTTGGGGATTTGAAGCATTTTAGTTGCGTACATGGACGGCGCATCTCCATTCTGGTTATAAAAACTAGGAGTTATACCATACCTGTATAGTGTAGTATCCACTCGTTTTATGTATAAAATTTGTCGTCTCACAAATTTCTCACATGACAATAATATCTCTTGACAGCTCAGTTTTTGCTTGAAGAACAAAGCGTATGTATTCTCTAAGATTTCTGCAATTATACAATAGCTACTACTATGACACATAGTGCAATCATCGCACTCTACGCAGCCCCACCATGCGAAATCTTCTTCCCCTTAACACTCTTCCACTCCACAAAACAAGCAGCAAAAAGTAGCAACCCCCCCAACCACAATCGAAATAACGAAAGCTTGATTAAGCGCCAACATATACCCACGCAACACCCCCACCAAAACTCAGTGGATTAATCTTCTCAACCGCCTTCCTCAGACTCGACGCTCCGGCAGTCACAACAACACTCACAGGAATATCCGGCGCATATTTCGGAATGTTCTTATACAAGCCATTCGAAAACACAGCCTCCGCAACAGAAATCGAAATAGCGCCACCGAGCGAATTGAAGAAAATAGCAATGGCATTACCCGTAGGCATGTCTGTCTCGCTGAGCACGACTTGCACGGCGATGAAAGGAATCTGTACGCCTGCACCGGCACCGAAGCCGGAGAGTAGCTGATAGCCGATCCATTCGCCTGCGCCAGAGTGGACGTCGAGGAGGTAGATGGTTCCGCAGCCTATGGTGAAGATTGCGGAGCCAACGATCATGAAGGGCTTGTACACACCGATGGCAGTTATTCCGGCGCCGACGACGATGGAACTGAGGATTATTGACGCGAGGTACGGTATAGTTCTTATGCCAGACCCCTCGGCGGTTGTGCCCTTGACAGCTTGGAAGTAGAAGGGTAGGAAGTAGATGTGTACCTAGGGAATGTTAGCAAATTTATTGAAGAGTGTGGGTGATTGGGTACGTACATAGAGTCCCATCGACAGGAAGCATGAATAGAGGCTAGAAAACAACACAGTCCTTTGCCCAAAAATTCTCGGAGGGATGGTAGCTCGATCGCCACGACGGAATTGTTGGGCTACGAAGAGGATGATTATAAGAACAAACCCAACAATGCAGCCCCAAACTTTCGAGTTCTTCCAAGGGTAAGTGGTGCCGCCCCACTGCAGGGCCAAGAGTAAACACACAATAGAACATATGAGAAGCAAGGCTCCAAGAAGATCGATTTCCAGAATCTTTTGCTTTACTGTCATATTATTCGCCAGCCGTTTTGGCGGCTTAAAGAATATCGCAACAGTCACAATAGCAATAGCTCCGATGGGTAAGTTGATCTAGAGTATGTATGTTAGTAAGTTCTTACGTGCAGAGGAGAACAGCTATCAATAGCTTACCCAAAAACACCACCTCCATGATAAATTATCTGTGAAAGCACCTCCTAGAAGCGGCCCAACCACAGAAGAAATACCAAACATGCTTGAGATGCTGGCAATGTACAGCGGCCGCTTATGCAATGGGACAGTGAAACCGAGGATATTCATGGAACCAGAAAAGAGTGCACTTGCTCCAGCGCCGGCTATAGCACGTCCAATGATGAGCATGACTGAGTTCTTTGCTGCAGCACATACGATGGAGCCCACTTCGAACAGGCATAACGCGAACAAAAAAGTGCTCTTGACATCGAAGTAGGTGTAGATTCGACCAAAGGAAGGTTGTAGTGCTGTGTTGGTGAGTAGGTATGATGATCCATACCATCCTACATCCTTGAGTGAATTTGGAAAAACCGTTGTAATCTTGGGAATGGCCGTAGCAAGAATAGTGTTGTCTTGAATAAGATCAGTAAAGTCCTCAAGTTGAAGGGTCTCCTACAAGAAAGAGGAATCACTCGATTTCAGTGTTTTTGAAGCTGGGTTAGATGGGAAGTCTGAAATACCACTTACCCAATGCAACCACAAACGTAGCCACGCAGAGCCCAAAAGTCAAGATGCCTAGTTGCAGGCCACCAGGATAGACTATCTCGTCATCGGACTCCCCTTCTTCTCCAGATTCCTTTACACCTACTGCAACATCTCTCTGCACTATGGGCATCTCAGTATCAATGGCAGAGGCCTTCTCTTCCTCGCCATTGGCTGAATGCACTTCTATTTGGCCCTTTTCTTGAGCTTCTCGGATCGAATGATGTTTCGAAGCAGTGGCGGCATGTTTGTGTTTTTCAGGCGATTCGGCAACGAATCCGACCCCTTCCAGAACTGAAACATTCTCAAGCACTGGCGAAGAAGGATGTTCTTGTAGGGAAGAGCTCCCGAAAGTCGAATTATGGTTCGGGTCATGCGATGAGGCTGTTGTAGGAACATGGGTTGGCGTAAGGGTATTTTCCGATGCGATAGCTTCTTTTGACGCTGAGGCTGGCATGACTGGAGGTGATCCCTGTACGTCGTGCTTGAAACAGTTCTATGAATTCCCTGAAGGGATGGGATGGCTTGATTTCTAAAACCTGGGGAACGGTCTTATATATCAACACTTCATAATAACCCGCATGACTCCAGTTGGTTCAGTTCAATGAAGAGGGAGAACGACAGCCATCCAGAATTCTAGGATTACCTTCGGGAACAGTGTTCGGCTTGGGTTACACCCGACACTGGCAGGTGCGACCATTCATTCACTCACGCCTCTGTATAGCTAGCTGCTCATCAACCAATAGCAACAGCGAAGGCCGTTGACATTTGAAACAAGAGAAGGTAGGTAATTTCGGCTGCAGTACGGGTAGTTGAGTGTATTGATGACAAGCTTTTATGGTTTCACGGCTTGAAAACCTCCAGGGGTTGAATATACGAAAACGAGGCTTCTTGTAGGATGTCTGACTAAAGTTGGCTGGCTCATTATGGCAGCAAATCCAGAGACACGGGCCTAGATTTCTCTTCCACCTAGCTAACAGAGCTGCAATCCATCACCCATGTCGAGTTTCTCTCGGGCATAGATGTCGTTGTGGGTTTGCTCTTGTATTGCAAAACATTTTGAGACGTGGAGATATTTTCTCGATAGACGAGCGAAGATTAGGTTCTGGGGATCTGGGGTATTAGTGGGGTACCACAAGGACGCTTCAAATGGCCACCCGGAGCGATCGTTAACTACCTCGCTACGGCGCTACATTGCCGGTATAAAAAGCATTCGCAGCGCCAGGGTGGCCGTTAGCCATAATGTAAGTATTGCTAGAATCCTATTTCGAATTCGGAAAATATCCCGACTTAATGGCTCTTGGACTTACTCACAGCTTCCGCAAGCCCCCCCAAACTCAAATTGAAATGTTAATTCGACAGTCCACCCCAAGGACCACTCTGGCAATATTCTTCCTTACTGTTGGTATGAAAAGCCTGTCAATAAGCGCAGGAGGACCGCAAAGTACACATTAAGGTACTGAGGTGTTAATCCAACCCTTCTGAGAACCTCACGTACCCGCTAGAAGTCGGGCTGGCGAGAGACCCTTCCTCGAATTAGTTGTATTGACCCTGGAAAACTTTGAAGAATCGGACGTTGCATTATCGAAGGTAAAGTACAACTAATGGCCTTTCCAAGGCGCTCGTAACCCGGTGTATCACTTCCACAATTCTAAAGCTTTGCTACCGCTTAGCATTCCTTTTGCGCCGAATTATCATTGAGCCAAACCATTATGTCGTACTATCATCTTACACCACCCGTTTGACCTGTATAGTCAATCAGCTACCGGCTCAGGACTCCAAAGCGCTCGGCACTGTTCTTGCCTACCTCGAAAAATCTTTTCAACCACCAGACCTGGAAGATACCTTCTCCAACCAGGACCCCTATTTGGAACATACTCCACCATTTGACTCTGCCGTTTGTGCTCTCTGCTGTATTTCGGTGGGTTCGTTCTCGGATTACGATATATGATTGTTCGTCCTTGACTTGGGAGAGGAGCTCAGATAGTTGTCGGACTAGAACCACCACCAATTAGTATATGTATGGGCTGTTCAAGGAGTAGACCCTACCCTCGGCCTCTAATGGGTCTGATGGCGCTTCTGCCTCTGGAACGTAGACTATGCCGTGCACATTGAAGGAAACATCCTTGCTTGATGCTGACCAGTGCTCATTGCTGAAGCAGTACGTGTATTTGCCGTCGTGCTTAGCTGTGAAAGAATGGTCTCCATTCGATACTGACCGTTCGTGGGACTCGTAGCCGTTGGATGGGTTTTGGATCTACCATAAAATCAGCCACTGAAGGAATAAGCTCTCTTGGAGAGGCGGACCCAGAAGTCGATATCTAAATTGCCAGCACTGCCAAATTCCCTGTCGCCAACCTGGAAGGTAACGGTCATCTTGTCGTCTACGTGCAGCATCTCGTGGAAGCATTCCCTCCCATGCGCCGCCAGCTGGATATTGTGTGCGAGAGCAGCTCCTAGCAGACTGCTTGCCGCCAGCAGGACGGAAGAGGTAGAAAAGCGCATGTTGGGGTTGTTGAGGGCTAATTGCACGTTGAATTTAAAGAAGATCGCGGAATTGTCGTTGGTGCGTTGTTCAAAAAGAAGGTATTCACCCCTTGGACGTGCTTCACAAGCCAGCTGTCCATGCGAAAAGGGGACGACTTCTTGTTCGCGTCCAATCGTGCGCTAGGCGTTTACTCCTATAGGACTAGCCGCCATATGATTCTGAGAGGCCGCACTCAAAGTGTCCTTCTCACCACCTCTGCCAACCCCATCTTACCGACTATCACGACTCGCTAATCCCTCGACAACTAACTCCACCTCCGCCTGCTCAGTGTCGACCGAGCAAGAATGTAAGTAGCTCTGCCTATTCCGCACCCTTTTCCTCGTTGCTCTCCGGCCCCATATCGATGCGTTGGTGGCGATTCAACAGCCGCAGCAGCGCATGCTCAGTCAGGTCTGCAACAGGCGGGCAACTCTCAGCATACGATACCGCCATGTCCCGTTCATGGCAGCCTATTTCGTCCGGAACTTTTTCTTGGTCACCGCCAGACTGAATAATCTGTCCTCTGCTGCGATCTGCATATATTTGCTATCGGATCCGCTTCTAATCGCGCTTGGCTAATCCCTTGTTTTGATAGACTTAATCTCACGCAAGAGCGAACCCTACTCAACCTCCCTCACAACCACCACCCTACACCGCAATCATGGGTCTTACATTCTCCAAAATCTTCGACCGTCTCTGGGGAAAGAAGGAGATGAGAATTTTGATGGTTGGTTTGGATGCTGCCGGAAAGACTACTATTCTCTACAAGCTGAAGCTTGGTGAAATTGTCACAACTATCCCAACAATTGGTATGCTCTACACTCTGCGAACCGCAACATGACCATCCAAGGACGCTCATTAATTCAAAACAGGATTCAACGTCGAAACTGTGGAGTACAAGAACATTCAATTCACCGTATGGGATGTTGGTGGACAGGACAAGATTAGACCTTTGTGGAGACACTACTTCCAGAACACACAGGGTATCATCTTCGTTGTTGATAGCAACGATCGTGATCGTGTTGTTGAGGCTCGAGAGGAGCTGCAACGTATGTTGAACGAGGATGAGCTGAGGGATGCTATTCTTTTGGTTTTCGCCAACAAACAAGATTTGCCAGTAAGCAACAGAATTTTCGTATCAAATCAGCAGACGCTAATCGGTCATAGAATGCCATGAACGCCGCCGAGATCACAGACAAATTGGGTCTTCACAGCTTGAGACAGCGTGGATGGGTAAGTCCATATTTTGCAAAGCCCCTTTGTATACATCACTAATCATCAACAGTACATTCAATCCACCTGTGCTACCTCCGGAGATGGTCTTTACGAAGGATTGGAATGGCTCGCAAGCTCCCTCCGAAAGGCTGGTCATCAGTAAATTTGGCTTCCTACAACACCAATCGATATTGTTTCCAGCTTCCTCCAGAACAATCAAACGTCCATATCACAAAGCTCTCCTCCATATCAATCATTGGTACTCCATCTCATACATTCTTGTGTCTTCGACAATCCACTTTCATAAGAGGCGCAAGGGTGGTATTTGTACGATGAATCAGGCTCCCCCGGTTCCTCTGGCTTCTGCATTTGCCTCTTGGCGGCGTGGATGCCATAGGACTTTTCTCTTTTCGCGCGCGTGTTTCCGGCCTACGACTTTCCTACATCTGGCCTTGCAATCTTGATCTTGTGGTTCAGCATGGTATAAAAGCAGCGGTAGATGGAAGATTAGGGTAGTCTAGCCCGAATTGATCTCACATTAGAAAATACATGTTGAATTAACCTATTGGTGATTTTGGTTTTGAAGGGCGGGGCGAGTTCACTGTCACAAGCTTAATCCCCGCAAGACAATGGGCCAGTGCTCCTTGAAACTATTTGTCAGGTGGGGTGTTGAGTAATGAGGGGCAAACATGTGTTCCTTTTGACTCGGCTCACCAGGCTACCACCAATTTCCAACCCTCAAATTCTTGCCGTAAACCATGTACACAAATAGACCAGTATTCCCTGAATTTTCTGTCGTTCGTTTTCCTAATGATGACTATACCCTAAATAGCAATTGCCAGCATGATCAACCATCCTCAGCCTGCCCCAGTCCTCAAACGCCGAAGAGTCGGGCTACGAGTTAGTTGCTATATTTTTATTATTACTACACACAGGCCGCCCTTGGACGAGAACAAGTCTGTAGTGCTATCTATGGGAGAGATATATGAGTAATTAGAGACGTGTTTAATAGTAGTTGACAGATTGCAATGGTTTGAGAGGGGCGGGGTTCTGATTATGGGGAGAAACAAAGGGGGTTGAAAAGCCTTATGGTCTATTGATTTGAGTGAAGTCTACAACGCTGCGGAGTATCGCAATCAAGGTACATCGCGCTATGTTCAGCAAATAATACTCGTGCTGACGCCAGTAGCACTCTCTAGGCAATGAAGGACTTTTCAAAAAGCCACCATCTCATCCCATTCCACGCATTCCCACCCCTCTCTACGGAGCAGAAAACTTGTAATTGAACAGCTTCTTAGCCTCCGCACCCGCCTTCTTCAACTCTTCATCCTTCGCCTTAAACTCCGGATCCGTCTCGAGGCGTTCCGGAATAGCCTCATTGACAAGCTGGCTCTTGGACGGAATCTCAGTCCCCTTCTTCACAGCAGGACGCTGGGAAATCGCCTTCCACCATCGCTGGACATTGGGGAACTGGTCGAGGTCGATGCCGGCGAAGTACGAGAGGTTGACCCAGCCGAACGAGGCGATGTCGGCGATGGAGTACTTTCCGCGGCCCGGTCCGACGATGTAGTCACGGTCTTTAAGTTGTATGTCCAGGACGCCGTAGAGACGTTCGGATTCGCCGACGTAGCGCTGGGTGGGGTAAGGAATTCTGTCTTTGATTATACGGTAGAAGTGGTTGGCTTGGCCTTGCATTGGTCCCTGGTTGATATTAACACAAACTTCTTTGACTTGAGGTTGGGATAAGAAAAGGTAGTTTTTGAGATGCTAGTACTACAACATCCCTTCCATGGAAGAAATTCGGGTCTTTTCAAGCACAAATCACCCATTCCAAGTCCGAGTTCATCCAAGGACTTTGAATTCTCAGACCCTCCGATCTTACTTGAAATCACCCACTTGAGATGAGATGTTGTAGCAGCACGTGCCATCTCATATACATTCAGGGTTTTGGTACTTACAAGACCTCCATGCTGCCAAGCAATCCACTGCTCTGCTCTACTATAATCATCCTCATCCGCAAAACTAAATTTATGATCCGGATCATAATGTCTCGTAAGATATGCCAAGATGGCAGCCCCCTCAAAGACGGCAAAATCCTTACGGTCGTGGTCAACAATGGCCGGTATCCTGCCATTAGGACAGATTTCAGTGAACCACGGCTCCTTTTGAATGTTCTCCATAATATTGATGCTTTGAAATGTGTAATCCTTGCCATAGGCCTCCTTCAGCTCCTCGAGCAGAATTGAAGCTTTGTGGCCATTGGGGGTTCCGAAAGTGAGGAGCTCGATGCCGGATTTGGCGATGAGGCCTGTTGGCCGAGTTGAGGACATGGTGCGTGAGGTTGTTGTCTTTATGAAATAGGCCGAGGTTTGGGATAAACGATTGAGGGGTGTTTTGAACATGGAGAATGAGATTATATACAAAGTGAAGAGAAAAGTGCTTATAGAGAAATTCCTATCTTACAAAAGGACTGTTCTGGAAGTAAATGCATTCCAGCTGCTTTGAAATCAATGCATAATACTCCGTACTCCGTCTCCATATAGCTCTGAGCTAGGACCACGGGAGGTTGCCAACCGATCATGAGGTCATTATTCCTTACTGAGAACGAAAGAAGTACTGTATGTATTTCTTTGAGAAATAATTCTGCGGATATGTAAAGTTATAATTTATCATCTTGAATGCTGTTGGAGACTTAACAAGCTTCGAGGGAAGACCTTCGATAGTATTCCGAGAAATGGTCTAATTATTCTAGAAAGTGGAACAATCTCCATCGGTATCAGAATCGGAATAACAATAATAATAACAATACATTTTTCATAGAGACCAAAAGAAAGAAAGAGAGGAAGTTTGAGTACTCATTTGGGGGAGATCCGCTCTTTATAAGTTCATATAATGGTTCACTAATACAATAAATCCCGGAGACTTTCAATTTCTCAGCAAACGCTCCACTTTGATTTCCAAAAAGTATATATATTCTAGATACGCAGTAAGAACCACCCTCCTACCAATACCTTACTTTGTATACCCATCCTGACCCGTCCTCACCGAAAAGGCGTAATTATTCCGCCGGGAGTCCGGTCACACAAGGCTTTCTTTAAGTCCGCACCCGAACACATCCTATTTGGGATGCTGGGCTTGACATAACGATTCGCATTCGCGTTCAATATCAACCTATTTTCTTGACACGCCTTACGTACAATCAGAGTGGATTTAGCCCGGCTCATTGTTCCCCCCTTCCTTTCATAAAACCCTTCATCTTTCCTTCTGTATCTCTCAGTCTTTACCAATGCGTGCATTCTTTCGATCTCTCCTCCAGCGTCGTCCCCATAAGCCAGGATCCAAGTCCTCGACTACTTTTCAGACAAGAGCTATGTCTTCCGGAATGACGGCTGTGGTCATGTACGCGACCATGACGGCTCCTACGGCGCTGAGTGCTGTGCCGGAGGACACAAAGGACAAGGCGCATCATTGAAGGATGGGAAGGGCTTTAGAAATCCATGGGACTCTTGCATAGAGCAGAATCCGGTAAAGGTTACAACTGGCATGGCTTGGTGAGTGAGCTTGAAAGATTTACTATTGCCCATCCGCCTTGTACATAAGACCAGTTGCTATGTAGTTAGCCCCAGGGCCTCCCAAAGCACCCCCAAACCCTCCCTTTCTCCTCCCCAGACTTCATTCTCAACACTAACTAATACACCCCAGGAGCATCTTTACAGGAAAGATGAAACGGCCAGACACCACCCCTCCACACGTCGAAGTACAGACGCCAACCTTCCTCACCTCCCGCTCCGGCTCCAAAGCTCTACGCGCAACCTGGCTCGGCCACGCCTGCTACTACGTCGAATACCCCTCTGGCCTGCGCGTCCTCTTCGACCCCGTTTTTGAAGAACGCTGTAGCCCCTTCTCCTTCATGGGCCCGAAACGGTACACCGCGATCCCCTGCCAAATCCGTGATCCCCCCATCGTAGACGTCGTAGTTATAAGCCACTCGCACTACGACCACCTGTCCCACCCTACGGTCCTGGAACTACAGAAACATCATCCGAATGCCCTGTTCATGGTGCCGCTGGGATTGAAGAACTGGTTTAATAAAAGCGGGATTACGAATGTGCAGGAACTAGATTGGTGGCAAGATGTCGACATTACACTATCTCCTTCTACGGGCGAGAAGCGCGTCTCAACAGCTTCTGCTTCCTCTGCAACCCCTCCTTCAAGCACAAGCCAAGACATCACAGCACGTATATCTTGTCTGCCCTGCCAACACACTTCAGCGCGGACCCCTCTCGATAAAGGTTGCACGCTCTGGGCATCCTGGGCCGTTTCTTCCGGCGGTAAATCTGTCTGGTTTGGCGGAGATACAGGCTACCGCTCGGTGCCCGAAGTTCCAAAAGGCGTAGACGATTATTCAGAAGACTACGCGCATCTGCCGAGCTGTCCAGCTTTTGCTCAGATTGGAGAATTCCGTGGGCCGTTTGATTTAGGGCTGATCCCCATAGGAGCGTATGATCCGAGACATATCATGAGTTCGATGCATGCGAATCCGTTTGATAGCGTGAACATATTCGTGGACACGAAGTGCAAAAGGGCGATGGGTATTCATTGGGGAACATGGGTGCTGACTTCGGAGGAAATACTGGAGCCACCATTGTTACTAAAGAAGGCTTTGGCGAGGAAAGGTTTGCCGGAGGAAGGAGTCTTTGATGTTTGTCATATTGGGGAAAGCAGGGAGTTTTAATTACATTATGAGGTGTCACAGGCGGAGTCGGTTTCCTGGAGTTATTCTGAACTTGAGAATGGGCTTTGAGCGGTATGTCGGCGAAACTTATCGACACTAATTCCACTCATAAGCTTAGTTAGATAGCTACAACTGTATATTATGCGAACAAGAATTCACAGAAATATAATCATTGCGAGTAACTGGCATTCGATCATACAAGTAGAGGCTAGTATAAATCACAAATGAAACGTTGCCACCACTTTGTTATACACTTCCATGCTAGCTGTTAATGACCAACTATCAAGCATTTAACTTTTGAAAAGAAATCATCGTAACCAGTAAAATCCGAGACCGTGTCACCATCTTTCATCATATAATTTCCACACGTTGACTTCTGCAAATACCGATTTCACAGTCGAACGTATTCTACCCAGTCCCGGGTGTTAAATCTATTGCATGTAAGCGGGGAAGGAAAAGATAAATGGTACAGAGGTTAAAGTGATAATTTACCAGTAGCGAGCAGGAGGATAGTCGTCAGCGTATCCCCGACGCTCTCTTGGTGGATAATCCCTTGGTGGGTAGTCCCGTGGAGGAGGTCTGCCATGGCCGTTGACATATGGGTCAGGAGGGTAATCACGTCGATATGGGTCATCGAATCGACGAGGAGGTGGATAATCATCAACGGGGCCACGGGCTCTTGGAGGTGAACGGTAGCCGCGGCGGTCGTCCTCGTAGTAGCCACGACGAGGTGGGCTTCTGTCACGATATCCTTCGCGGCGGGGGCTGTATCCACGGGATGGACCACGGCGGTCATAATCATCCGGGTTGGGTCGGCGAGCTGGGGATCGGGATCGAGCCCGATCGCGGGGGGATGTCCGGCTGAGTCTATAGAACATTAGTAGATACGAGAATTTCATGTTGGATGAGACGTACGTCTGCAATACAAGTTACACGAACACCCTTAAACTCGCGACCATCGAGCTTCTCCACTGCGGTTTTGAGGTCCGCAGCGGTCTCGAATTCAACAAAGCTTCTTTACTAGTATTAGTAAAGTAATCCATCAATCGTCGAGGAGTTGCTGACCCTTTGCCGTCACGGTCACGCCCGGTCTCTGAGTAGACAACATCAAGGCTGGATTGACGGGCGAAATCTTTGAGGTCCTAAATCCAGAATCCATGTAAGTCGTTGTCCAGGTATGTTGACGTGCAGAGATGCCTTGGGTATTGGTTGTTGCCATCCAAATAGTAGCCAGTACAAAATATCCTGAGAGTAATGCATGGTCCAAAGGCTGAGCTCCTTCCTGTGCAAAGTGATTGCTGTCCATTCACGCTAGGGGTAGAATAAACAGAAAGAAGTCGAGACAGGATAAGAAAGGCCAGATAGAGGGGGATACAGTCCTCCTAGTCCAAGGCTGCTCAGGCAAATGCACTAACACGCTGCAATGGCTATTGCCATAACAGGGCATGATACCGGCCTGGACGAAAGAAAAGGGTGCCGAAGAACGGTCTGAGTACAATGAAGGCGTCCAAATATTCAAGTTGCTCAGAGTCCAAATAGCAAGATTTGAGATCCAAGAGTCCGGGTCTTGAAGGAACGGGGGAAACAGACCTGCCAGCTGGTTTCACCTGGAAGTCCAGATATCTGCATGCGATGCGGAGTGCGTCTTGGACGAGGGGCAGTACGTTCAGTATTGGCAAAAGCATCACGATTACGAGTGCCACGCGCAAACTGAACAGTCAAGCGCTCGCCCATGAAGTCCGAGCCGTGGAAGGCTATACAAAGTATAAGCAATGGGGGTCCATTGTGGGGAGTGTTGATGAGGCCGTACCGGGAACCACATCTCGCGCGTCCATAGCATCCTTGTATTCGATGAATCCAAAGCCATTCATGAGCTTGATCTCGGTGATCTCGCCGGTGCCATGAGTGTTGAAGTGGGCCTCGACATCCGCCTTGGTAGCTGTTAGGATTGATTAGCCTCAGGCTCTCCAGATAACATTGGCATATATGCGCAGTGCAAAGCAGCATCATATTTCTGATGAAGTCTGCTTACCGTTGCGAGGGAGGTTGCCCAAGTACAACCTGGTAGAAGAAACTTCCGTCATGATGAGCTGTTGACGTGGATCAGTATTAGGCGCAAAGATGAAATCCAAAAAAGGCGCGCACGTTGGTAGGTGCTATTCAATAGCAGCTGGGTCTGCCGTCTATCACCACTGTTGATGGCAATGGGAGTAGGGGGGTAGAGATGCGCGTTGGACGATGAGGTGTGGTGTTTCAAACCCGGGCCTGGTTGTGGAGAAGTCGAAGACAAGGACGAGGTTGGAGCTTGGCTTGGCGGAAGAGGTCGTGAGGCGAACCGAATGATTGGCTAGCAGTCTCCCCACGTGACTGACTATTACCAGCCTCATGAAGGGGGATGTGATGTGATGTTTGCCTTCGTTGTTTGTTTGTCTCTCTTGCATCTTCATGCTGTACAACGCCAGCACTTCCTCACGCCCTTGACTGTCATACCATTGATCAAGTCAGGTAGAGATTGAGCAAAAGGTCGAGATACCGGAGATCGATTTGTTACTGATCTCTATTGTTGGATCCTATACGAAAGCTATAAATCGTTCGCCAATACTCTATAGAGATTCCAAGACTTTCGAGTGGAAGAAAGCTCTTTCAATTATAAACAGAGAAATCACTATAATAATACCTCATGAGTGTTATGTCTTATCTTGGTACTTCCTACTCGCTGTAGTCAAGCGTTTTTTGCTTACAGTACCATGTGTTCCTTTCTTGCATCCCCCTTTTGCCTGGTGATTGCTCTTTCACAATGATACTCGCCATTATTCAAACATCACGGCCTTGTCTTGTATCTTGCAAAATCTTATAGTCGCGTGTTGTAAGATCAATCTGCATGCCATCATCACATAATAGTACCAAGAAACATCAAAAGTCTTGTCGATACGCAGCAAATAGTCATGAATTCATTATAAACAATTCCTTTCCTCGAGGGCAAGAAAACACAATCCAAGATCCTCATGGCATCAAACTCAGCAACGCCTCGCCGCCCCCAGGTATACCAGGCTCTACGCCCCGCAATCTACACAAACAAGGCCCCAAAAATGGCAACAAGAGCCAACCATTCCACCTCCCTATCTCATGTCTACATCTTGAGTGTCCTCCCTCACCTCATCACCTCCAAGCTCAAGCTCAACCTCATCCGAAACAAAGCCTTCGTAGTCCTCGAGATTTTTCTGGACGTGAACCTTGAACTTAATGATATCATTGAGCATCTTCTCGATTTCTGTATGCAATTCTTCCCGGAGTGCATTGGCCTTGAGAGAAAGTTGCTCGTATCTGCAAATATTAGATATGTGGGTTTGCAGCTTGGAGAATGCCACCTACTCGATGTTCGTGTTCATTTCACGTTGTTCCATCAACTGCACAGATTCTGTGAGACCGGCCCTCATCTTAGCTAGCTCCTTCTCCATCTTCTCAATCTGAGTATCGGAGGCTAGTTTCTGAGTTGTAGTAACCTATATCCCGGTTAAAATCGTGCCTGAAAATACTAGAGCCTTGGTTTACTTACTTCTTTGGTCTTCTCATATTCTTCCTCTGCAGCTCTTACTCTGTGCTCCAATGCCTCGACCTCGCCGCGCTTGTCTTCAATAGCCTCCTTGATACCATCAAGCAAATCATGATGCTTCATCATCTCATCCATCGCAACAGTACGTCTCTCAGAGATCTCCTTCCTCAAGCCAAGGAAACTGGCTTTGACCTGTCCCCGTAGATCTAGATTTAGGATATGGGCAGGCTGATATCCCGTTACTGGATCAGCCAACAGCCTGTCACTGTCTGCATTACCCCCACTGCTAGAAGCACCCATCTGTGACGACGAAAAGTTGGGTCCCTCGTTGACTATGACTTGCAATTCATAGTTTTTGCCCTTCGCATTCGGCGCAGTCGATGGAATCAGCCCAATTTGGTATCCAAGGCTGTTGTACTTGTCCACCATCCGTTCCAATTCTTCAAGCTTCCCACTGGCTTCAATTTCTTTCTCGCTGACCTTCCGCTTCGCCTCTTCCAACCTCTGAGAGGTCGACTCGATTCCCTTTTGCAGCCTTTCTCTCTCTGAAGTCATTCTGTCGATGTCTGCCATACTGATTCCCTGGTCATCAACAGCCTTTTGCAAATTCGACCGCTCTTCATCTGCTTCCTGCAGCTCTTGCATGACTTTGTCGAGTTCATCTTGTAAAAACTGTATCCGTGCCTCGTACTTTTCGGATTTCTGGTTCATCCGACTGTCAAATTCTTCGAATTTGACTTTGTCTTCTTCCATGATCTTAAAGTTACGATCTAAAGTGGCTACGTCTGATCCAGATTTTTCGAGAGTTTCGAGTTCTTTCTCAAGACGTTGATGTTCTCCTTCGAGCATTTGCAAATCGTCAAGATATTTTGAGTTTGCGTTGTCGAATTGTCTCGCCATCGCTTCAATATGAGGTGCGAGTACTCGTTCCTGGTCATCATCTCCAGCATCATCGTCCATGGACAGCCATTCCCGATAGGCAGAGCTCAAGAACTCAAAAGTTATCTTATCGCTGCTTACATCGACACCGGACTCGGCGCATGCATCGTCATATCGATTGCTAGCATATCCATCTAACATCTGAGCAAGTTGCATCATCCAATGCAAAAGTCCAAGAAAGAGATGCCACGAGTTTGCTGATCCAACAGCTGCAAGTTGGCTTTTGGTAATGCTCTTCTGGAAAGGATATCGCAGTGAAACTAGGATGGGCGGTACCTCTTGATCGATACTTCTCTGGAATCGATAGCTAGGGTCAATTCGATGATATAGCCACTGGAACATATAATTGAAGTCCTTTTGCGTTGGTGATCGTACCGAGTTTTGTGTAATTGAGTGTTTCATCTCTAAATCGAAGTTATTGCCCTGCATATAATCCAAAAGCTCTTGCTGAATTCGCGTTTGATACGATCGATCTCTGAGGGGCCGAGGATCCTTTGGAACGCCAGCCGGCTGCGGTACCTGCTGAAAGAAACTTTGGTGTGCTACAGGGCCATTCGAAGACGTCCTTGATCTATACACACTACTCCTCCGTTCAGTACTTTCCCCAGAAGCGCGACTAACACCGGCCGGCGCATAACTCTTGCGTCCCCCGCTGTTCTGGAACGAGGTGCGCTTTACGGATGACATTCCGAGTTCTGCCAGATTCGAACCTGAAGATGACCGCTGGAATTGAGGTTGGTTTGGTCGCGAGGGAGCGAGAGAAGCGCGCGAGTTTGACATTGAGCGCACATGGCTGGCAGTGTAGGGCGCATTGTAGTTTTGTCCCGACATCGAGTTTGAGCGCTTCATAGCAGATGCGGGCTGCGGTATACTGCTAGTATTGTAGCTCATGACACCGAGAGTCTATATATAGTGAGCTCATGAAAAAGAGAGCGTGGGGCATGAGCGCGCCTGCGCATGAGAATAGACTGAACCTACCTCTCGGGGTCGGCGCACGGAGAAGAGACCCGTATCTTGCGACATAGTAGACTTTTCGCAAGTCAAGAGTTAAGATGTATGATACCGCGTGAATTAGTATCCAATGTGCTTACACCACAAAAAAGGCGCGAGAGTGCAATGCAAAACAGTGAAGAGTATTTTGTAGATGTTATGAAGTTGTGTTGCAGATGTCAACAAAGCCAGCGATTTTCATTGGCGCGATTAGAAGAAGGTAAACACAGCTTAAATCATCACGTGTCGTCCTTTTACAGGCCTCGGTTCCGGCCATCTTCAGCCGCGCTAGGTTAAAGACTCCCCGGATTTCAAAGTCATTGAGCGACAGCAACGCAGGACAACCATTTGACCCGGAGTACGCAAATGAGCGTACGGTAGCAACTCAGTTATGGCTATTCGTGAAGATCTTGTTTCGTCTGCTGTAAGTTATGCCACCTCTACCCTTTGAACATTTCTGACCACGCATAGGTGACATGTGAGAGTCCATTTTGAGGAGCTTCAAGTAGCAGTACTAATGTATATACACAGTTCTTCAAGATCCAAGTGTTGCCGGCTCACCAGTCGAGAACCGAGTAGCGTTCTTACAGTCGAAGAACCTAACGCAGGAGGAGGTTGACTCAGCACTTGCAAGAGCTGGCGGCGAATCTCCTCCGGCGCCAGCGAATCTTTCGAATTATGCGCCCCAACAAGTAGCAAGGCAGCCTCAGCCTGGATATGGAGGATATCAGCAACACGCATGGCAACAGCCGCCACCGCCAGAAGTACCGCAGAGAGACTGGAGGGACTGGTTCATAATGGCAACGGTGATGGGAGGGGTTGGATACGGATTATATTTTGTCGCAAAGGTATGATGATAGAAATCTATATACTATCCATGATACTGAAATTAGATAGCGCTACGTTTATCCAATAATCGCCCCACCTACGGAACCACAACTGCAGCAAGATAAACAAGCTATCGACGAGCAGTTTGAGAAAGCATTTGGTCTTCTGGACCAGCTGTCGAAAGATACCGAGGAACTGAAAACGTCTGAGAAAACCCGGACCGAACGATTAGACGTTGCTTTGACAGAAGTTGAGACCGTTATCAGCGAATTGAAATCTGCAAGTCGAAGAAGGGAGGATGAATCGCGGCGGATGGGTGATGAAGTACGAGGCCTTAAGGATTTAATACCTAAGGCTATGGACGCACAGAAGGACACAACAGATTCAAGACTGAAGGATCTTAATACTGAGTTGAAGAGTTTAAAGACGTTGATGGGACAAAGAATGAACCCATCCGGATCTGGATCCGCAACACCAGGATCGGCTTATGGTCGAGCTTCAGCTGCCGCTACTTCTAACCCTACGCCGACGACGACAACGGCGACTCCTAGTAGCAGTGTCAACGGAGGCTCTACTGGCGAAAGTGTCACACCAAAACCAGCTTCTGTTAGTAATGGTATAGGGACCGAGTCTGTGGCATCGCTTCAAGGTCGAAGTGGGACACCTTTCAACACTGGGGCTCCAGCAGGGCGAGCCGCCATTCCATCATGGCAGTTGGCAGCAGGAAATAAGAGTTCAAGTTCCGTGAACACCACCACTGGAACGGGGAGCGGATCACAGGAGACGAGTGGGGCGGCATGAACATGTATTGCCACTGATGGATATAATTTCTACCACATGCATATGACGGCGCTGCTGGTTTGTAACAACTTTGGGACGATGGGACGAAGGAAAACCAAATATAGTGATTTGTACAGAGCAATGGTTAAAATGAAATGAAATCTGGATATGAACGGGTGCTTTTCTTAGACTGTTCTATATTTTCACACCATTGTCGCGGGGCAGTATCCCGATTTGACAAGGTTGAGGACCCTACATCTACTATCTCCCTTATCTCGCGCCCACCTCTGAGCGTTCTCATGAAACTATTTTCCTAGATGCAACTTTGCAAGGCCTTCCAAGCAAACCCGCAATTGTTAGTAAAGTTTTCTAGTGTGTTCATCGTCTTTCGAGCCAATCGCATTCCTGTCCAAATGCAAACACAGGCTAGGATAATGCCTCGGCACGGACTTAATGAGGACCCATAATGACGGTCCGGCCCAGCTTTCGTACTACCTAGTATATCGCATTTAAAGAACTTACTACTATAAGTAACCTCTCGGGATTTTACTTTTCCTCAAGTGAATTGGACGACCGTCTTTCATCTTTATGACTATTGAGTAAAGCGTGCCAATTCCTATGGTCCTCATCCACTCCTCACCCCAAGAACTTCCTTGCCACCACTCGCCCAATATGGATCCCAAACAGGTTGCGCTGCTCAAGGCATTGATCCCTAAGGTGCCTGTGATGGGTAAAACGGCCTTGTCACATACCTTTGGTTTCTCAGAACAATCTAAATACTGGGACTTGCGCTCCGCGCTCGTAATCGGCGTTATACGATCATTCATGATCGATTCGCCCCCACAATCTATCGGAAAGCTCCAAAAGTTCAGCTTGAGAGACCCCGGGATCAAAGGCAGGATATGGGTTAGCAAAGTCACCATGCCCAGGCCAGAGGAAGATGATATCAGACAAGCATTATTCCAAGCCATCGAGGCATTGAAAGAACCGGGAGAGGCAGCAGGAGGATACAAGGAGCCGGAACTCATGCCTGTGGAAGCAGAATGGACGGGTTACCGCGCAGGCGCAACAGAGAAATCAGCAGAGTTGAAAATCCCAGAGGAGCAAAAGTACACAGAGATGATGAAAGAAGTCGCTTCTCCGACAACAGTCCTCTACTTCCACGGCGGGGCTTTCTTCTTAATGGACCCCTCCTCGCACCGTCCAACCTGCAAAAGGCTAGCAAAGCTCACCAAAGGCCGCGTTTTCTCCATTCGCTACCGTCTCGCGCCTCAACACCCTTTCCCATCCGCTCTACTCGATGCCCTAGTATCGTACTTCACACTGCTCTATCCACCCCCTGGTTCCCTCCACGAAGCCGTCAAGCCAGAACACATCGTCTTTGCCGGAGACAGCGCAGGCGGAAACTTATGTCTCGTACTCCTGCAAACCCTGCTATCATTCCGCCGACAAGGCCTAACGATCCGCTGGGACAGCGAGGAGCGCGAGGTCCCGCTACCAGCAGGCGTAGCGGTCTGTAGTCCCTGGGCCGACGTAACGCACTCCTCACCATCCTGCGAAAACAACGCTGCGTTCGATTACCTGCCTCCGCCCAGTACGAACGCCCTCATTCCAAAAGACACCATCTGGCCCGTCGAGCCAACCCGCTCCTCTCTCTACGCCGACGACGCGCTGCTTCTGCATCCGCTAGTCTCTCCGCTCGCAGCCAAGAGCTGGCAGGGCAGCTGTCCGTTGTATATCGAGACTGGCAGGGAATTGTTGACCGATGAAGATAAACACGTAGCGGCGAAAGCCGCGGAGCAGAAAGTGACGGTCGTGTTTGAGGAGTATGAGGCGATGCCGCATTGTTTCGCTATGGTTCTGGATGGATTACCTGGCGGGAGGGTGTTTTTTGAGAGTTGGGCCAGCTTTATTAGTGATGTGACGCACGGGAAGAGCGTGGAGACGAGTGGGAAGAGAATTTTGGCAAAGTCGCTGAAAGAAGAGAAGGTGGATGTCGTGCGGTTGCGGGAGAGTAGTGATGAGGCTGTGGTTGAGAGGATGAGGGAGCGGGTGCAGATGATGAGTGAGAAGGCTGGGAGAAGTCGAAGCTGTAGATATTAATGATGATTACACTTAATAGGTAGATTTTAGAGGTCATTAGATGACTATATGTATATATATATATGTTTGATGAGCTGCTGTGCCAGTGACCCCTGAGTAAGCGAAGACGAGCTGTCGGAGGAAAGCCCCTCAAGGATTTACGAGATATGACTTTGACATCTTTATTGTCTTCAGAATTTGTTTCGGTATCTTATCTCCGAGCTATGGAGTCAAGGCGTCCACAGGAACACATACGGAAAGATACCGCCTTGAAATGGTAGAGCAATGTTACAACATAAGAACGCATCACATCGGTACCAACATCTAGACCTGCAAATGTTTTCTCTATGCTATGTTATGCTATGCACTGTATGCAACATCTACCATTAAAATCGTATCTCATCTTCTCATCTCCTGAGACCACGTGAAATCGGACCTGGAACCTATCCCTTCAGATTGAATCTACCATCTACGAATGGCCTTAGTGCCCATGGTCTAGAAACCAATGCGTTCTATTTGCGAGACACGAATAATCGATAGAACGAGTAACCAAAAACGCCATGCGTGCTTGATCGCGTGTATTTATCTATGCCTTGATCTGGTATTTACGGCGGAACATCTCGTCGATGTTCTCGAGGTAGTAAACACCTGAAGCGATGGTCTCTGAGCTACCGGCTGGTGTGTAGCTCTTTTGGAGATGGGCTTTCTTACGGAGATCACACATCTGGGACTTTTGTTAGTTTTGTTTTACTATGCTATAGAAAATCTGGGCTGGACGGGCTTACCGCATCGTAAACTTCTGGGGCAACGACTAGTCGAGCTGCGAGTCTGTCCTTGAGGTTAAGGGTTTTGCCGATAGCCTCTGTCGAGCCAACGATCTTCAATGAGAACAAAGAGGCAGCCAATCCACTGCCGTAGCTGAAGACGCCGATTCTCTTTCCTTGCAATGTTGCGCTGTCGACGTTGCTCAGGATGCTGACGAGACCACTGTAGACGCTTGCGGTGTACATATTTCCGCACATGGTTGGTGCCATAATGCTGGGCTGCACACGCTCGTTGAAACGCTTCTTGGTCAAGCCTAAGAAGGTCTTCTCGAGAACCTTGTCGGTGAGCGACTTGGTGTAGTCAATATCTCGGAGCTCGGCTGGGACATCGGCGAATTCTGGAGCAGAGGGGTTGGCGAGGTAGTCGTTGTACAGAAGACGTGCGTACGACTTTGTGACTAGCTTGCAATTAGGTGCGTGGAAAGCCATGTAGTCAAATCGATCAAGAGGAGTCTTGTCAGACGAGGCGGCACCATTTGCGTGGCCGTTGGCAGCAGACTTAAGGGTTACCTCTCGCTTGTTGTATGCCTTGTAGCAGGCATCGGTCGCCTCAGAATAACAGTTGATGGAGAAGTGGCCATCAACAATGGGGTATTCGCTGGTAAGATCGGGCTTATAAAAATCATAGGCGTGTTGCATGTAGCTTCCTCGGAGTCCGGGCTCGACAACAATAGGCGCATCAGGTCCGATCAGCATGGCCACTGCACCAGCTCCGCCAGTAGGACGGGCAGCGCCCTTTGCGTACAGAGCAATGTCGCCCGTCACAACAATGGCATCTCTTCCATCCCAGCCAGAGGACTCAACCCAGTTAACTGCGTTGAATACAGCATTGGTACCACCGTAGCATGCATTGAGCGTATCCACGCCCTCGATGTTTGTGTTGTCACCGAACAATTGCATAAGAACAGACTTGACGGACTTTGACTTGTCGAGAATCGTCTCTGTGCCAACTTCGAGACGTCCAATTGAATTGGTATCAATCTTGTACTTGGCGAGAAGTTTTGAGGTGACAGTCAGGGCGAACGAGTAGATGTCTGGGAGTAAGAAATTAGTTATGGACCAAAAGAACGACCGTTCCTGGGGAAAGCCTACCTTCTCTATCGTCGCAGAAGCTCATTTGGGTCTGGGCAAGACCAATTGTGTATTTTCCCGTGCTAACGCCATCGAATTTCTCCAGCTCAGATTGCGCGACACACTGTTACAGACAGAGCATCATTAGCAGTTGCGCAGTCGCAGAAAATTCCTCGGCATGAAGAAACAAATTACAAGCATACCTGGCTTGGGAAGTAGATTTCAATGGCCTTGATGCCGATGTTCTGGGGGCGAGAAGACATGGTGGGAGGCGGTGAAGATTATGGGTTTGGCAGGATGGCGGGGTCGTTTTTGGGATGATTCGTCGCGGTTTTGTGTGAACGCTGAGAAAATACCTGGGAAGAGGCTTTGATTGCGGTAGAGAAGAGCTGAAGAAGAGCTGTCAGTGAGGGATTTCTCGTGCGCGCAGATTTAGAGGCGTGTTGTGTACAAAGGCGGGGAGGGGAGTTTTTTCTTTTTGAAAACAACGGCCCAACAAAAAGGAGGCAAGCGGGATCGGCAACAGGCTCAAAGAGAAAGAGATCACATACCGGTGGTAATTTACTTGTAATTTATGAAGAATTATTTCTGACAGATAGACTGGAGGTAAGAGGGGAATAATGGGAGGAAGAAGGTTTTAAACGCAACACAAGGTTCGGGTTGCCGATGTATCTGCTGTACTGTACTACTGTACTACTGTACTACTGTACTGTATCTCTCTCTACTCTATCTAATCGGAGGAAGAACAGGAGGAGCAGCACCTGTCCTGTGCTGTGGAAGCGAGGCAAAGTCGCTAACCCTGAATCTCACCACCGACACTGAGCATTCAGCTAGACCGACTCCACTACTGACCGAAGCTTTCATGATAGGTACAGTAAGGTGGAGGCACTGGAGGTAGTGCAGAATAACGTAAGGTAAGCTGTGCGGGCCATGCAGGAACAACAATCCGCCCTCCAATCATTTCACGTCTTGTATTTTGAAGTAAATCTATGGAAACACGTACCTATTATTAGTTGTAGGGAATGCTGAAGTACAAGTATCTACATGTTCAAGGGTCTTTCTTCACCAGTATTCTCTCTTATTTCTTGTCTTCTCATACCCCTAAATTTCAAAGCCGATCAAGAGAGTGGGGGAACATGTTCTTGCTGTCTTGGGCAACGTTATTCAATAGCTCAAGCTACGCTACTAGGAATGCTACGGTATTGCGATGTGACTCGGGCCCACCCGTAGCGTATACTCCGTGGTGTAATTGTCCTTCTCTATATTCAAGGTCATTTGAAGACCGTTGATCGGTTATCCGTCGTACCTGGCGAACCGCAACATCAAATTCTTGAATCTTGACTACGAGGTAAGCAAGTATCGTGATCCTCCACCACCACGATGACAGTTCCTACAGTCACTGTCACACAAAGCTTACAGTAAGCCCTTTCGCAACCAATGCTTTTGCTAGCTGCATACCTAGGTATGCTAGCCCTAAACACTCACACTAAGGTGCAACTCACCTGATTTTCTTGTCATAGACCTTGAGGCCCAGCTGGGTTGGGATCTTTTTACACGGAGGCATGTACCTATGTATAATCTTACATGTAGAATCTTACCAAGACTTCACATCGAATCTTACAAGATCGTATATCCCCTTACAAGTGTTGAGGAAATCATACCCTACCTGCCTATCTTCTTCGAGGTTCGAGATTCGTCATTACTGCGCCTCGTTCAGGTGGCAGTCTCCATCCCTCTTGCTCTAAAGAGACATATGACCAGAACCAACAAGTGCTGATGTATGACTGTTATCAAGTGAAATGGATGCAAGTCAGCCAGTTCAATCATTCCAATGGATTCATCAATATACGCTGTTTCAGAAAGCTGGCTGTTGCGGAACCTGGTCCATTGCCACGAAGCTCCCCAGAGACCTCGAACAGCTTTTAGCGTTTGCAGGTAATAGAACTCCGGGTTTCATTAATCTACAGTGGGAGTGAAGATTTGGGAGTCTCTCGCTCTTCTTGACCTCTAGAAAATCAGCGACCATGAAAGGTACACATTAGGATTCCCCGGTACTCTATCCCTCACTTTCCCAACCCACTTTCACCTCATAATAGAGCCTTCAAAGTTGAACCAATCAATCGGCCTTATTTTGACCTCACACAAATTCATATTCTCGTGGTAGAATAGTTCTCGCCTATGAAGCACTGTCATTCAATTGCAAACTTAGTCAACAGTTATGCTAGGAACTGATTAAGTACTTGTTTGGTGCTCACAGATCTGAGGGGACAAAACAGTACAATAGCCCTCTTGGCTTACGAAAAGCTTATCTGAGACTTCAAATGTACTTTGGCAGAGGTCATGGCTGAGGATATCGAGCCTTCCACTTCCGCCTCAAAGCTCTAGCTTTACACACTTCGATCACGTTGGGGACCAACATCTGATTGACAATGTCTAGTTCAGACAAACCTGCTAGCTTTCTGAAACTTAAAACCTAATAGCATCTATATCTACTGACTCGGTCCATCACCAGTACTCCTGGCAAGGCCGTGTCCTATTCCGCACTTCTCGAATGGCCGCAATGTCAGATCCGTCCAGATTTTCGTTCTCCTGAACCTGCTTACTTTCTTTTATTCTCCCTTTATCCAAAATTCTATGGAAGATGGTTGAAACTGATCTGCTTCAACTCATCCAACGGAAATTTAGACTTCAAGACAAAAGGATTGGGAAAGACGAGAATCACATAAATTCCAAATAGAACGTTACAACCAACAATAAGGTTATTATTGGCCTGAGAATGAGTTTATCTGACGCAATAACGCACAGATACGGGGCGCATTATTATGGCGCCGCCTTGGGGAAGCCAAGCTTTATAGCGTATCAGATTGTGGACGATATGGGAAAGGCAAAACCTCGAGTGTAACTGATTGGGAGCTTTTGAAAACTTCTGATTGGAGGAAGCTTCCGGCAATGTCATCTAATTCATAGGTGTATAGTGGCCTAATATGGGTAAGGAGACTGGCTCAAACTTTAGCACAACTCTGGAACTCCATAAATCATTAGATGATGAGGCTAAATACCTAAACGGAACCTACGGAATGCAGGGACCGACACACTAAGTCAACGGCTTGAGCCGTTATTTGCCAGCCCAGCGCAACTCGTCCTCGTCCATGTCCTGTCTGGCAAAAACGCAATCCCGATGATGCGAAGGGCCGAACGCTTTCTCGGAAGTCCAGACTTTGAAAGTCTTGCTCGGGAGATCTAATCAGTCATGAAATGAGATAAAATTCCTGGCATAGATTAGGCGGAAAAGTTCGCATGGAGATCGCCGGTGGCATTTTTGGCCTGCTGTAGGCCCGTAAAATGCTCCGCTGCTAAATTGGAGCATATCCAGATAATGTGCTCCTGCCTCTACCGGCAGCAAGCATGAGAGGTATCGATGAACACAGGGCAGTAGCTGCAGCATCTGAGTGGGGGCAAGATACCGGTATATATTTCTACTCACACAATACAATGCCGTAGCCGACTGAGAGAGAAGACCGCGTGACGGAAAGTCGTCGTGTGGTACATCTTCTTGAGAAGAAAGGTGTTCAGGAACGAGGTTTCAAGTTGCATCAGGCCGGGGCCACAATAGGTGAGGGAAACAGTCAAGTTGGTAGATGCGGGAAGACCCTCTTCTCCATGGGCCACGAAAGAAGCATCATGAAGCGGACGCTACTACTGATAGAAAAGCCAGGCCACGGGCAGGTGGCCTAAGAAGGTAGCTACTTAATATTGAGGGGAAGGGGGGGTACTATGTGGCGGCGATATGAGCGCAGGCCCTGCAGGGAGTGCGAGGAAAGGGTGGCACACCTGCAGGTTTGCCAATCTGCATCTGCAATGATTGCGCTCTTTCATGCGAGCGAAGTATCGATTGTTTGCTGCTCCAAGCCCAAGACAACCAAGAAAGAGGAAAGAGGGAAGAGGATGGATCGGTTGATACGCTTCTTCTCCGAACAAGAACACTTCAATCTTTCGTCGCAGCTACCTTACCAGACCTAGCAATCATATCAGCATCATATCATACTGTACACTTACCTACTGTATACGCCGTACCGTACTGTATCACTGCGTTGCCGTGTGCGTGCGGTCCGCCCAAAAATAAACTTGTCGTTACGCTACGGCATCGAGATTCGCGCAAGAACCGAATTTGTCTCAAGTGGTGGCGCCAAGCCAGGAGACCCTCGAATGAAATCAGGGCCTTGTCTCGTACCTTACTTCACCCACAACTACACTACAACACCTGTAATCACCACTGCAACACTCCTCAGGCGACTTCAATTATCTTCGCAATAGTCACCCCAACAATAATATCTAGCACTCTCACCAACGTCGCCCGTTATTGATGACTGGGAGGTGACCGTCGCATAACCCCCTTAGGTGGATCGAGAACGAGGTGTTTCGGAAACGCGGGCGTGGAAAACATGGCTGGGACCGACCGTCGAGAGTCGATAGGCGTTGACCGGAGGGCTTCGACGCGGTTGTCGATGCAGCAGCAGGACGACGATGATTATGATCTTGAGGCAATGGGCATTTCTGACGGTTTCAGGCCCAGTGGTGTCGGAATGGGTCACAATCGGATGTCCTCACAAACAGTGCAAAATACCTTCCTGACAGCAGGAAGAAGAACACCACCCCCGCGGCCATCGAGTACAACGAAACCAAATAACATGGACTCTTTCGCTTTACGGCATGATGGAGAAATGGGAGATCTACGGAGGAATTCGTCCGTCGCATCCGTTGTAAACATGGCGCTTCCTACGAGATCGTCGAGTGTTTCAACTGATGTGCCTTATGTGAGAGCAGAGAGCCCCTACCGAGGACCTGCTGGCCCTTCACATCCATACCAGATGTATCCGCAAGAATCACGGTTGGCGAGGACAGCAAGCATGGCTACGACCTCAACAGCCGCTCCACCAGTGACGGAGAGATCATATGCAGGACCCAGTGGACCGACACACCCTTACGGGATGTACCCTCAGAACATCGTCCCTGAAGGGGAAAGTACCGATACTTCAACCTCAGCCGCATCCGTTCCGGTAGGATTCCCTGGGCTTAATCAGAACTATCAACGTCGGCTCGGTCCTGACGGCGAGGAGATTGCTGATATAATTGGTCCTGACGGACACACGGAGCAACTTCCACCGTATACGCAGTATCCCGACGAGGCTCTTGCAAGAAAAACTCGTCCAACTGTTGTGGTACCTGCTGTAGTACCTGTTGTAGGTGCTGGGGGGATTGGACTTGCAACTCGCAATCCAGAATTTTCATCTCAAGAGAACCTCAACTCTCCACAGTCACGAAGGAGCGTCATGTCAGACTCGAGCAGCCACCATGTCAATACGGCGGCAATGACTATCTCAGAGAAACCGGAACTGAAAAGGTGGCAGAGGGTTGCAAAGAAGAAGCTCTGCGGGATCGTTCCTGTTTGGGTTCTTGTCCTCGCTGCTGCGGTTCTTATCATTTTTGTTATCATCTTGGCTGTTGTGCTCGCGGTACTGAAAGGTCATCCTCCTCCAAAGCATCAGCAACAGAAGCCTCATGAATCTGGCCAAGCGTAAGTTCCCTTAACACTCCTGCCTCTTCACTATATTAACTTCCCTAGTCAAAGTGAGGTTTATTACACCACAATGACTACAACTTTCGATGCTACACCCATCAGCGCAATCCCAACAGGCGTCTCAATCCTTCCAACTGGTACATTTGCATTGCCTGTCAATATTCCGTCTGGAACCCAGAAAAGTTGTCTTGTCAACAGTGCCCAAAGCAATGCTTGGTCATGTATAATTCCGCCGAATCCTGCCCCACTCCAACTCCAAATAGTCCCACTTCCCGACGCCACCAATCCGTTTCTCAACAATGGAGTTGTTATGACATATGGCAATAACACAATGGTGTCCTGGGCTTATGGCGCCCAGGCCCCGGTCATGCCTGACCAACAGGTCATGAGACTTGTGACCGATTCCGAAGAACCTGACAAGGGGCCAGCATGGTGGTTCCAACATTTATACAACAAACTAGTAGTCCTCAGAGAAACCGATATAGCAATGCCAGCCTCCAAACGAGATGTAAATGAGCGACAAGCACCGGGACCTGGACCGGGACCAGGACCAGGCCCGGGACCAAGCAACGGGAATTTCCCCGACACAGCGGATTTCATGGGGAAGAAAGGGGTCGCACAGCCAGGTGAAAAACCATGGTTCTGCTATTGGAACAATACGCTACTCGAGGCCTTCATCTATGTCAACCAGACAAGTTCATCTGGCATTTCAACAGTTTCATCTGCGCCTGCGTCAACCCCGGCCGCAACAACACCTAGCAATAGCCAAACCGCCGCTGGCACCTATAGCTCCAGCGTCCCAACACCCAACGTTCAGCCATCAGGTTCACCCTACTCAGGACCATCACAACAACCATATTTCCTTCCGCCCTACCCAAGGGTCGTCAAGCTCGAGGAACGCCGGGTACCGCGTGGGGCTCAACCATCCTCACCGTATTGTATTCAACATATTGTCCAAGCTGACGGGAGTGCAATTCCTTTCATGAATAGCACTAACCAACCTGTCACGCTGGTTCTCAACGAGACCATTCCAACACAGTTCTCAAGGCGGGATTTCCTCGAGCAAGGTCTTTACGGGCGGGATGACGCGGATATGTGCGGTTGTACATGGGAATGGACATAGTACTTGTGATATTACGGCATATCGGCCACTGCATGATTATTGTCAAAGATATCTTGCACTGGCCACACAACGGAGTTCGGGCATTGGTCATAGGGAGCTTTTATGTATAGTTTTTAGTCTCATGGGACTGGCATCGGCGTTCAACAGGATATATGTGGCCAAGTTGAGAGTTTTTTTGGGGGGAACGTCGCATGTTTGATGGGTTTTGGGGCTAGTTCTGGGAGATATGGGCGAAGGATATACGAATCTGAGTGAATCTAAAAGGAGGATCATCGAATCTTGTGAAACGGTAGGCTTTGGACGCCGGAGTATTATGGGAATCAGGAATACATAGTGATGAAGCTTGGTATTCTGTGATGAACTTGGTAATGCATCTATCTCTTGTGTATCTAGCAAATAAATTACAGTGGAAATATTATACTACTAATAGTTCATTGGGGCTATACGAGATGTTCGTGTCTACTGATATTTTAAGAGGTTGGTGTTTTGATAAAACCTCGAATTTCGGAAAAAAGGCTCCCTACTTTCGTCTTCGGTATGAATTGCTTCTTGTTAAGTTTATGATAATCTTGAGAGCTTTACATGAGATATCAACCTCATATGAAAACCTTATTTATCGTGTCATTTCAGACCACCACTGGTTAATTGAACTATATGTCTCCTGCTTGCAATATTGGCTACAGTTAACAGGATGTAGTGAATAAGAACGGGAACCAATTGCTTTGCTCTAAGATGTTAACTCCCCAACGCCACGCTCAAAAGCAGTCATATAAATCAGCACCAGAGTCTCAATTACTTTCAGGACCAACTCCAAGATCAGCACCCAGCCCTTCCAAGAAAGCA
Organism: Lachnellula subtilissima; assembly: GCA_007821545.1. Taxonomy (NCBI): domain Eukaryota; kingdom Fungi; phylum Ascomycota; class Leotiomycetes; order Helotiales; family Lachnaceae; genus Lachnellula; species Lachnellula subtilissima. Next base: position 922 of record QGMJ01000037.1, on the reverse strand, counting down.
TCCGCCTGCTTCTTCGCCCTCTTCTCCCCCAACACCCGTCTCCTCTCCTCAAGCTCCCTCCTCCTCTCTTCCTTCTTCAGTTCCCTTTCCTTCCTCGTCCGTTCCGTGACCTCCCTCTCCCTGCCCAACTCCTCCATCTCCCTCTTCCGGGACTCCTCATCTTTACTAAATGCATAAAACCCCACTCCCTTAACCCGATACTCCTTATCCGCTTCATAATGCTTCATCTCTGGCGGCGTCATACTGCGATCCCTCTTCCTGGCCAACTCTTCCATTTTCACGCTCTTGTCCTCGTCCGGATTAAAGGCTAGCGTTTGCACCGTGTCGCCGTAGATGAGCTTGGAGGGCTGCGCAGGCCGCGCCGATATACGATCGAGTTCTTCCTGTCCTAGGGTCTGGTTCCTCTTCCGCCGCTCCATCCGCTCAGCTTCTGATTTTGGGCCCCGCCGTAACCGTCCGTACTCATCTTCGTAGTCCACGATCTCCTCATCTGGCGCTCGTCCTTCGTCCTCGGATGAGCTTGACGGCTCGCCATTACCTTGTACCTGTTTTGATCCTTGTTTCTCAGCCCACTTCCTATCAAAGTCCACCAGCGCATCGCCTTCGTCTCCCGCGTAGTCGGAGCGTTTCATTTCTTTGTACAGTTTTGCTTTCGCGGCGAGTTTCTTTTTTACTGCGGTGCAACAAGGCTTCGTCTACGCTGCCTATGTCTTTTCGCTGTTGCGGTCGCGCATCGTCTGGATCTTCTTCTACATCGCGGGCTGCGCGCTTCTTGGTATTTTTGTTGTGGGATGTAAATATGTCGTTTTTGGCTGCTTTTGAGGGGCGTGGACGTCCTGCTGTTGTAGAGGGGGCGGATGTGGAGAGGAGGGAGGAGAGGGTTGAGGTGAAGGCTAAAGATGTGGAGGAGGAGAGTTCTTTG
>QGMJ01000036.1:0-77666 GCA_007821545.1 Lachnellula subtilissima | reverse complement strand
AAGATAGAGTATAGACTATATATAGTAGGTTATCTATTTGCTTTCTAATTAGCTCGCTTCCGCTTTATTATATATTAGACCCCCCGCCGCCTCGCCTGTCTGCTGTCCGGGACTAAGTAAAGAGTATAGTAACGGATTACTATTATACTTGATCAAGTCGTCTCTAGAGATGCCGCAATCTACGGCCAGCGACATAAGAGTCGCTAGACTTGACCTGCGCGGTCATGCAATCACTACGCCGAAAAAATCGACTCTCTTATCTTATTAGCCTCCTCTCGTCTATATATTCAGAGAAGTTGTCATCCTTTAAGAAATCAGATATTCGTTCTCTTTACAGATCTTCCTTTATACTAATATGAACTGCATGAGATGCCCGACAGACTGCAACGAATGGAAATTCATATCTAAAGTCTTCGTTCTGCGATAATGATATCCGCCCAATACTTGATACGACCGATCCTTCTATAATTATGTTTAAGCTGTCAACCAAAGTAGAGTGCCTTCTTGGAAATTACAACGAACTCTTAGAGGCCATCGTAGATCTACTAACCGAAAGCGAAGCTCTCTATAAAAGTGCATAGGCAGCCTCTATTATAGTCTTCCGAATTAGTAAGAGCGTTGTTATTAAAATTGCAGTTGAAGGGTTTGAAGTAACCGAAAACCAGTCTCTTACATACCTAGAAGAACGCTTATCTGGCTTTCCCGCGCCAAGACTATACGGCGTAGTACGCTATAGAATATAGCGCTTTCTAATACTATCAAATATAGCTTTATAGCTTTAGTATTTGCTATAATATAGAAAATTTAATCAGTTATTAGCTTATAGTAGAATAGTTATATCAGTAGCTATATAAAGTATAAGAAGTATAGAATCTTAGGAAATCAACTTTTTTACTTAGTAGTTAATATTTAGTCTTTTAATAGCCTATTATTTAAAAGCCGCTAGCCGGTTTCTTATTAAGTAAGTGTATATACTCTTTATATATATAACTAAATTATAGTAGCTTATACTTAATAAAAGAGAGAATGTATTTAGATTCAGATCCATATTATATATCTAGTTACCTAATCTACTTATCCAAATACAGCGTCATAACCTTACTATGCTATAAGATATAGGATCATATACTAAACGATATAATAAAACCCGACATGTTAGAGACTCACTCAGCCCTACTATACTAATATAGAACTTGAATGAAAACAAAACAAACATCTATATCCCCCTACTACCTCTGCCTATTCCACCACCGGTCATTCCAAACCTATTCCATGCATTTACTGGCGCCGGAGCATCAATTAATACAGCACCTAGTGTCTGGTCGTTATTATTGTTTACACCAGAGAGGAAATTATATCGTGGTTGAGGAACTCCTGGTACATTAGCTAACGCCGCAGGAGATAGCATTCGCGACGCGCCATCTGTAGGGGTCCCCCAATGGAAGAGATTCGCACTTTCGCCACGATGTGTTACAATCCCTAAGTAGAACCCGTTATTGTCAAACATGACTATAACTATTAGTTCTAGAACGAAGCGACAATAAAAGAATGTTTCTCACCTCTATCCCAAAGAGGAGCCATTGGATATCCTGTCCAGACACTAGCCCCGTTGCCTATAGCATGCTGTATAGGAAATGCATACATAGCGTTGGAGTTACCGGCGCCCGCATTCACGCCATGCAATGCTTCCTCATCACCACGAATAATGTGCGGATATGTCCTACCACTGAATCGGAGACGAGGATTCGCTGATTCATCTGGGTTCGTAGCCCAAACATTATATCGTTGAATGCCCGCGTTCATAGCTGCCCAAATCTCTGCTTGGGTGTATCTCTCGGCTCTATTGCCATTTCGGTCGGTGACAGTAACAAATTCCGGGATTTGATTTTGGGTGCATCTTTCCAGATAAGTAGGTAGGTCTTGGTATGTCGTTGCTTGCTGCAGTGGTGTTGCTCGCTTCTCTAGTGTTAGGGAAAACGCATTTTCAGCAAAACCATTTCTGGTGACGAAATGGTTCTCTCTGGCAAAAAGCTTATTAAGCTGGGAAAAGCTCTCAAGATGGATGCTGTGGATCCCTAGACATGAAGCAGAGGTCGCAAAGAGAAGAAATGACAATCCTAACTAGGTTTGAATGTTTAGCTTGAAACCTCGATTGGACTTATATTAATATACCTTCATATCAACAGAAATCTCACGGATAGATTCAGTTGTTTTCGTAAATAATAATCTTAATATCAATGAAAGTAAGCTACAAGACTTAGAGCTAGATAAGTTTTGCTAAAAACGAAGAAGAATGCTTGAAGTGTAAAGCTTTTCTTTGTTTGCTTTAGTAATATATATAATATTCTATATGCCTTTATGTGGTTATCTTTATATAGTATTAAGTTATTAGATTCTGACTTCTAAAAATAACAGCTTCTATTACAAGCATATTCCTAGCATATGAATTAGAAGGATTATAGCTTAGAGCTTTTACAACTTAAGAATCCTTTGCTTTTGTTAACTCTAAAGCCTGATACACTAGAGTATATGGCTTCGAGTCGACTACTAGAGTAGAGCGTTGCATAGGCGGCGGAGTAAATCGTTGGCATATTTTCAGCATATCAGGTTGGAAGGATTGAGGCTTGGAGCTTTTACTAACTGTTGCTGACTTTCTATCAACTTCACAGCCACTTATGCTATATGATATGACGTTTGTGAGAGTGTTATTACAAGAGCTGCCTTGCAGGTGACGGTAGATACCAACCAACCAACCAACCTACCTACCGACCAACCAACAGATATTGATAGCCCCCTAGTATTACTAATATATTTATTTGAGAAAGCCTAACAATCAAACTCCTATGCAGATGTTGGTGCTTATCAGCCAACGGGGCCAACCAACAAATATAAATAGCTCCTGTGGATACTGCCAAGGGTATTAGAGGAAGTCCAACAACCAAATTAGAATCAACCTATGATCGGGTCTGTGGATCCAAGGCCTATTATGTCCTCGTCTCATGTCTTTGGGTGAGCCTGATCTGATCAATCTGTGGGCGCAGCATAAGGTAAGACCTCGTGGGAATATTCCCATCAATACTTCTTTTGCATTTTGACGAATATAAAGTCGGCATTGATTTCGTTCTCTAGCAATTACGTCTTGGAAACATTACTGTACACCTTCTCCACCACACAAACTGCCCTTGAGTTTCATTCACAGACTACTAAACATTTCATCGCCGGACAATATTCTCCAAAGTCCACGATAATGCGTTTCTTCTTTTTCCTTTCCAGTATATCAATGCTTCCACATACACTATCTGCAGCAGCTGCTACGACCGAATCATCCATTATTCCCCGAGATGATTCCTTTGCGACAAATTTCGGGCCCGACTGCGACTGGGCTAAAAAGTATGACCCTGATACATACTTGCAATGCAACACTACGATCAACTATCCGCAATTTGCCGTCCAAGGTCCTCGAGGGGGTGGGAACCAACCCACTCTCAGCTACTTAATTCTCATGACTGGAACCGGCCAAAACGTCAGTACATGGTGCACTGGTATCATGACCGCTATTCAACATATTTGCGGGAAAAGATTGATCCAAAACTATGAATGCATCGCCAATACCAATAGTATGGGATCATACGCGCTCGACGGTGATAATAATTGGCAGCTTGTTGGCAACGCAGGCCTACAATTGTCATTCGATATAATCTACGGACGCAATTCATTTTCCGGCATAGATCACGATCACGAGTGCACGGCACTAGCTATCTCAACTGGAACTTGCGCTGGAATAGTGATCTCAAATGGGGCCACATGTTATAGCACAGGCTACCTCGCACCAGAATCAGACACTTCGGACAATGAGTTGAGTGGCCCAGACGACGGTTCTACACCGCCAGCAATGGACCCCTTCAAGAGTCAATAAAAGTCAGGGCTTGGGAGCAGTAGGAAGAATAGTTTTTTTGCCGAATTCAGAAGAGTGCGCAATCGTAGTAGCCTTTTCAAGAGCTTTATCAATAAATTACTCCTTCTTAGATGTCGGCAAATAGTTATTATTTGGACCAAATAGAAAGATTGTGTAAATTTTCTCTTCTTCTCCATTTATTAGTAACTCTTATATTATTCAAATATGCAGAATGCAAGTATTCTGTATTTTCTCGAGAGGAATCTGGTCAGTTAATGTAAATTTGACCAATCAGGTGATTCCTAAAATAAATCACATATGCGACAGTAACATTGGACGAACATTATTAAATGGTGCAATCAGGGAGAAGGGAGAAAAAGAAGGGAGAGGGGAGGAGGGAAACGGCAAGTCTTATTCTTTATTACCTCTGCCACCAATCGCCGCATTTGAAGACCAGTTTCCCTAGTAACCTCCCTTGCTCCTAAATAGTTAAGACTTGCATAGGATGCTCCGTCTTGTTCATTCTGTAAACTATCACTCTACCACCCAATATCACCTTATTGTTGACTTTCTACTCTACCAACTAATATGACTCCGCCAACCAACATGACTCCGCCAACCAACATGACTCCACCAACCAACATTACTCTATCACTAACATTGTTCTGCCACCCAACATTTCTTCATATCTTCCTAAGGCTTATCTAGTCATGGTATTCATCCTTGTATTATGACTTACTGCTTTGCCACCTAACACTCTGCCACCCAACACTCTGCCACCCTAGGCTCCTTCTTACGTTTCCCAAACTTATCTGTTTCTTATGGTTATTATAAGTCACTACTCTACTACCCAACATTTGCGGCTGAGTGAATCATGACAAAAAGTCAAGTTCCTAAAATAGATATGGAATGTCGCGCAATCGCATAAAGCTTTTGTATACCGTAATCTCTACCACTTCCTCAAACTCTCTCCTTCGACAAATATCCCTCTTTCTACTTCTCCCAAATTCAGTAGGACAAATCTTCCAACATGCGTTTTCACTTCTCTTTTATTGCACTCGGATACGTTGCCGCCACTGTCAAAGCATGGAGTGGATTCTTGAAAGAATGCGATGGGAGTTCAACGCACTTAGAAGACGGAATAGCAAACGCAAATATCCTGACAACACAGTGTCCAAACGCCAACAATCATTACATTGTCACTTCAGTCGATCTCAACGGATGTCTAAATAATAATGGAGGGAAACTGTTTGTAAGTCGTCTTAATCTCCATTCAAGGAAAAGACTTTGCTAATGATATGTAAAGTGTGGAGGGTAATATGCACCTGTAACTAAAATCTCGTAGGATACTAACATGAGTTTGTTGCAGGGGAGGATTTGCAGCGTCTTGCAACCAGCCTGGGAAGTTGTGCATCCTTCGGGAAGATATTCTCTGGTGTGATTGTGGATCAGGAAATACAACAATAGACCTTAGTATGAGTTTTCTACAGTACAACTATATTGAAAAGATAACGATATACTAACAATCGTCTACAGATCTATGTCTCGGCAATAATGCCGGTACACTCACCTGTTAATTTGGCTTTTTATAGTAAGGAGGATGCAGATCATAATGCATTGAGAAAGGGCATATCGTGATCTTCAAATCAATATACTTGATTCCGTCATTTATTTCTCTTCGCTGTAAACGTGATAGTGTTGTGTACGACATAAGTTATGGCAGAATTGCAGTCTAGAACAAAGGCGATGACGTTCTTGTTGACCGTATCTTCTTATGGATATCTAAAGAGCGACGAGCCTAAGTACAATTACAGTATGCTGTGATGAATCAGCATAAGCCTTCAACTTTTCAGCTCTTTCCCTTAATGAGTGAAATCACATGCGTAGCCGAATCGGGCTAGTGGAGGTCTATTTAAGGGTTCCTTCTCCGTTCTGTAGCCTTTGTCCTTTTTAGCTATCAATCCACTTTTGGATTCCCATCTGCTTGACCTAGTAAACCGTTTTTGCCATGCCTACTTCCCTCACTCTTACATTCTACTGTTGCATTGTCACGTGCTCATGTAGCCAAAACGTTGGTGGCGCAGCTATGTTGGTTGGAAATCTCACACAAGGCTCCGCAGCTTTTCCGTCTGTCGTCTTATTTCTAAAAAAAAACAGAAATTTCGAAGCCGTACAACATCAATCATTCTTTCTGCAGTCTCAAAACACCTCCATTCACTCCTTGAACTCTTATCATGGCGGAAAGGAAAGTTACTCTGAAGTCGTCCATGTTCGGCAGCATCCCAGGACTCATCGACCCCGTACCACCTTACACAGCAATCGAAAAATACCTCTACACCTCTTCATCTCCCGACAGCGCAGCAGCAGAGCTTGTACAACCCTTGAACGACAACACCTGTCTCCAAGCAGCCTCCGACTCCCCTTTACAGGTAGATTGGTACATCAATTCTATATTCGCCGAGATCCTAAGCATGGCAACTCAGATCCCGTGGGATCATCCATGGCACAAACGACTTGCAGCACTGATAGAAGCACTTGGAAAGCAGGCAGCACCACCAGAAGAAGTCCTCGTCACATTCGCGGAACGATACGCCGTCGGCGACTTCAAGTGGAGCAATTTCCCTACGTTCGGGATGCAGCATGCCGAGGAATTCAACTATAGGAACAGATACATTGAAGCAAATCTAGCTACGGATGCTTGGTCGCCTCAGGAGTGGCTTAGCATGAACGCGTTTCTTGCTACACTCGTCGCAGAGGGATTCGGACCTCTAACTCAAATGTTTGCAGGATCTGGGTTCAAGGTCTTGGTACATACTCTGGAGATTACACGGACTGTGGCGGCTCTCGAAGATAATGTTCCCAGCGCTGCGGTATGGATTATTACGGCAGGGAATGATTTGCGTGAAAATCGAGGGGTGAAAATGGATCTTGGATTGGGTAGCGCTCTTGCTTCTCATTTCAAAGGTCCAAATACATTGAATGATGAACGGTGGAAGTTTTGGGAAAAGAGATTTCAGAATCTAGCAAGACGGAATGACTTGAGTTTAGAGACAAGGTCTTGGGCTTCAAGGGCTGCAAGTTGCATGGCTGGTTGACATAGAATGAACTTCGGGCTTTTCGATGCTTACAAATGTGCATTATTATTCCCTGGGTCCAAAAAAAATACAAAAAAATAATCGGCAGTCATCCTGACCATCTAAGTCCAGAATCCAGAATCCAGAAACAGCTCCCTATTCGGCGGCCTGTGGCTTGTTTCCGTTTAACCCAGATAGAGTCCTTAGGGTGACACTGAAGCCTCCCGCTCAATTAACAATTCCGAGTGCCGATAAGATACAAGTGGATTCTTGTTATCAAGACGAAATACCATACACGACTATGACGCTTATAACGCCAGCGTCAGCAGAGGGTCTTGCGTCGCTGCATAATCTGATCAAACAGGATGTCTATACATTTGACGAGATAAGTATACAGCGCCTACAGAGGCATATGCAGAAGCTTGCCAAATGCGCCCTCCTCCATAATCAAAATCAAATGTTAACCAGAATAAACAATGAAGCCAAGGTTCGCCGATCAACCTAGTTAATCATACTAGGGAAAGCGAAAGTGATAAGCTTTAAGAACATCAAGATGGCATAGGCGCGCGCGCTAATAAAAAAGTTATTAAGAGTAAGGGAAAAGATAGGCTAGTGCTAAAGAGGGCACTAGTTGCGCGGATGATATAAGACTATTGTGGTGGGGACCAAACGCGTTGTCACGTGAAGTGGGGTATGCAGCTAGTACGGCATCGTACCTTATAAAATCGGGCACTTCACTGAACTTGGATCATTATCTATTCTATAATACACTCTTTTATATAGATTATTTTAATATATACATTTATATAATAATAAAACTATAAGTCAGATCCTAGCCTAGAGTCCGCGGTTATATTACCCCTTAATATTTTAGTGATTACTATGAGGGGCAAGGCATTCTCTATGGCTTATAGGATTTATTGAATGTTAATAACTGAAAAGGGCATAGAAAGCCTTTACTGAAGCTATTGAGACATATATAATGGTAGATGGGGAGTGATTAATGAAGATAAATAAGCCTTGTTGCTAGGGCAATAAGTGAACGAAAACACTAAATTAGTCGAATAATACCGCCTATTTAGAATACGTATAAGAAGTAATAGTTACGGCAGAACTATAGGAAGCAGTCTGATGAGGACCTATTAAGTTGAATGATCTTTGAAAGACTGAGACCGATCCTTAGGGTACCAGGAAAGTGGTGAGAGTACGAGCTATTATTAGGAAGTTTAGTATTAAAAGACCAGCCTAGTGGGAAGGGGTCTAGGCATGGAAGCATTGGACTTTGGAAGCGGAAATTATTAGCCTGGAAGCTGAGGAGATATGAGGAAGAAAAGGAGATTGTTATTAAGAGAGTAGGGAGCGAATAGTGGCTAGTGCTATAGGATTTAAGAATTCGGGTTGTTTTCTGAAGTCACCTAACTAGAAAAGCTCCTAGATGCCCCCCTAAAAGTTGTTAGCAAATTTAAATGCAAAAGCTTCTTCAAGGAAGTGGTCTAATTTGGAAGTGTATGGGAACCCTAGTTAGTCTTTTATCTTTACTCTTTACTAAAAAGTCAAGTCTCAACAAAAACACCAACAATCGATACTATCTAACAAAATCGTTATTACCACCAGCATATAATCACTATCTTCATTATAATCTTATCTGCATTGTCTTTAGTAAAAATAAGTACCTAAATATATACAGCGGATACAGCGAGCGCCTAGATGGAATCTCTAGCGGCCACAGCCAGCGTTCCAATAGTGCATCCGGGCGCGACCGATATAGGGAGCCCCTTAAAATTCAACCGACTTAAACCAAGCGTTTTAGGAGGAAGCACTAGAACGGCTACTAGCTCCAGTTTTGACCCGGTTAACCCTAAACCAAAAGGTTAGCAAAAACGCCGAAACTAGAAGCAGGACCTAAAGAAGAAGGGGAAGCTTATAAGAGAGATAAAGCTAGATAGGCGCGAGGCGGCGGGTGCAGCAGTGATAGAAGGGATTTAGGGGAATGAAAAGCCGGCTGAAATGGAAGATGCTCTAATTAAGGAAGGACTGGTGAAGATAAACGGGGAATATAAGAAGAAATGTAAAAGGTAAAAGGCGCCTCCTATGCCGTCTTTGTCTAAAGACTCTTTATTATTAGATAGCTCCTTCTTATCCGAGAGTGAGTCGGAACCTAAACGGGCTAAGAAGCATACCGAGTTGAAGCGAAGTTATAAGAAGAAGCGATTATTAAAAAGAGTGGTTTAGCAACTGCTGTTCTGAAACCTAATGCTAATTAAAGGGACTACTAGAGCGCCGATATTTGATAGACGAGATGTTACGGAATACTTACGGATGTTGGATCGATGCTTTAAAACTTATAGGGTTAATAAGTCGGCTGAGAAAATCGACTAGGCTATCTAATATATAGACTAGCGTATTAGGCGCGACGTGGATCGGTTATAAAAGAATAAAGGCGGCTCTATACGCTGGAAGGACTTTCAGCGCATTCTCTGTGAAGAGTATTAATAGGGTAATATAGAGCAGCTGAAGTATACCGTTGGATACCTGGACCGATGTATTAATGCTTTCCGAAAACTAGCGGATAATGGATTACCTAATAGCCCTTCCAAGAATTAGATATAAACGTACTATAGGGAATTTAATAATATTATTATAGGACTACCGCAGGACGATAGGCTATCGGATACCTAGAAGATAATAAGATTTATAGCGGGACTGCCGAATCAGTTACGGGATAGAGCGCTAAAGTACGCCTGTAAAAGTCCTTTATATAGCACGCGTCATATAAGAGCGTACGAGCAAGTCTATAAGTATATTAAAGAAGATGTTACTAATATAAAAAATATAACCCAGCGAGTGGATAAGCAGACGATAGCGATATTGCTATATAAACTGGAACAGGAGGCATTAGCAATTTACTCGCCCGTAAAGTCAGTGTTAAGCAGGCCCACTATAGAACTACCTAGGGCACTTTAGTCACTAAAGAGCGCCGGAAGGGATGAAAAGCATCAGCAAGCTAGGGAGATAGAGGTTTTAGACACGTAAATAGATAATATTATAGACGGGATTTGGAGCCTCCGAATTAAATAAGCTGTAGCGGATCAGCTTTCAAAACAGCCTATAATAGCATATATAAATATAGTAATGGTCACCTAAATGCGTAAAGATATACTTGATTTATAGGCCTTCGCGGTAGACGCTAGTTTTGCTCGAAAAGGGGAATTTAGTAACTATAGATAGTGTTATAATATTATATAGCCTGGAATAATAGCCCAGCCGAAATATGCTTAGGCGAATCAATGCTAGGACTATATAACCTTTATTAGGTTAGGACTGATTTATAAAAAGAGGAAGGACGCTAGAGATACTTTAAATAGTATGGAAGTATGCCTAGGTCTAAGAGATAAAAAGGTGGATTCCTACCTAATACAATTTAATATAACCTAGCCTAGATGCTACTAAGTAATAGTAAGAATAGCAGATAAGGGCAAATCCGTAGGGAATATTATAAAAGCATAGCAGGTTGCTAGGGACTTTTTACTTGGAAGGAATAGTGGCATGGTAGGCATAGTAGGCGCATATGAAGAGTCGGGAGACTAGGACCTGGATAATATAAAAGTAGAGGAATAAATTCTTTTAGAAGAGCAAGAAGCGGCTATTTAGACCCTCCTAATAAGGAACCGTTTAGAGGTATTAGTTTAACCTGCTGCAGCTAAGCCTAATAGACTACGCCCTGGTCTATACTAAAAGTCGAAGATGATGCAGGACAAGATCTAGGAACAGGAAGGGTATGCTAAGGCGAAGTCCCCTGAGAAAAGAACGGTCTGCATTAATGATGCAGATAATGGGCCAGCGGAAGATACGATTATAGTCTAAACCCGCAATGATAATAATAGGCCACCGAAACCCGGGAACATGCCTAGAAAGTCTATATTGAAAAAGAGGAAGACTACCGCGAGACCAGCGGATTTATTATTAGACACTGAAATGGGAGACACTAAAGCGGAGCCTATGCGGGCAAATAAGACATCCAAGTCGCGTTTAACTAAGCAGTCGAAAATGCGGAAGGCACTAAAGGCTATAGGTATTATAAAGGAGGCTTCCTATAAAGCGTGGGCCTAAATGCCTGTCGGACCACCGGAACTAGGGATTAGTTTTGGTCAGTTGCTTATTAGTCTAGGACTAATAGACCTAAATAGAAGCACAAGACATGCAACTAAAGAAGCGATCAACTAAAAAATAAGAAAGCTTATAATAGATGCTGCAATTAGGGTAGTAGGCTGCTCGCACCCGGATGCAGGAGTGGAACTGCTAGAGTACTCAGGCTACTTAGGATACTACTCTCTTATGCTAAAAGTGCTATTAACCATAAAAGGGAAGAATAAGCTCTCCGACTATAATATAATACTGGATAGTAGGGCAGAGGTTAATATTATAAGCAGTAGGGTAGCTGCAGATGCCCGAATTAATTTTACTCGGGATACAACTATAATAATAACTAGGATTTCCAGGGATAGGAGCAAATTTCTAGGCTATGCAGATAATATCCACACGACAATTAGAAACGTGGTTATACGTGCTAGGTTCTATATTATAGAATATAAAGGCAATAAGATACTACTAGGAATGCTATTCTTCTAATAAGGCCGTATAGGATTTAGATACTCGTGGGATAAGGAGGATAGACTAGTAATTAGTATAATTATTAACCCGGATATAGGACGGGTAACCTAGTTTAAAGCAAATAATATAACTATATTATATAAAACTAGTTAAGCTTTAGGGCTAATTCTTAGCAATATGGAATTATTGGATTCGGATTAGCAATAAAACGATAGCCTATACGCTGCGGGAGGGACCAAGTCTGATAAGGTCACCGTAGAAGTTAACTATATAAGGAGTTAATTCGAAGAAGAGGACAAATATAAATGCTTTACGTGTTAGAAAATATATCTTAATAAGAAGCGAGTGCTAGACGCTAGGATATAATAGGAGCGCTAAAGCACTAGTAAAAGAGCACATGTCCAGGCTCTGCAGCTCAAGGGCGAGCAAAGTTTTTCCTAGGGGGGATCTAAGGCTGCGCTTATTGTATATAGGCAGCTAGACATCAACCTAGTAGCAGTTAGGAGCTAGGAGGTGATTAATAGGCATCTTCTGCAATACCATCCAGGAGCACCTTGGGTGCCGGCAGGAATAGTATATCGGTGGTGCCCAAGCACGGAAAACTGCAACTTTAGGATTATAATAAGACCGGGGTTATGGAATCCAGCTAGCTGCCGGCAACCAGATCCATACTTAGCTAACGGTAAAGAATAGGTCTAGATGATAATAGAATTCTTTAACATAACACCGGACGTTATAGAGGAAAAGATGCTCCGCAACAGGCTATATCAGAAGCGAATTATAAACTAGGGAGTAATCTTAACTAATAAGATGCTAGAGGCTGCGGTGAATGAAATCGTTACAGACTATAGCTCTAAATAGTGGACCGAAAGATAGAAAGTAGAAGTTAATATAATATATAAAACTAAAGATAAGAAGGTTAAGCTAGTAGATAAGAATAGTGGCAGTGGCAGCGTACCTAGAGGAAGATAAGACTGGTACGAGAGGTCGAAAGCTTATAACACTCTATAAGAATATATTAGGGAGTTTAAAGACTATGTAATCCCTAGGTTCTCGGATATACTAAGAGGCTTGCGGCTAACTGAAGAAACCCTTAAAGAGCTAGATATTGCGCAAGGACTATAACCGATTAAGAGATAATACCTGGAAGAAGTGCTTCTAGCTAGGGAAAAGGCAATTGCGTTTAACTAGACCTAGTATAGAACCTTCCATAAAGACGTGTCACTACTAATTTTACTATAAGTTATTGAATATAAAGCATGGCAAGCTGCAAATTTCCTATGCCCCCGAGCGTTATTACCTACGGTGGTTAAAATGCTAAGGGAACGCATAGAAAGAGAGGTTATTAAGTATTCGGATAGACCGTACCGCAATCTATAATTCTTAGTAGCAAAGAAACAACTAGGCACCTATAGGCTGATTAATTCGGCGATAAAGCTAAATGCTATAACGCTTTAGGACGCTAATTTGCCTCCTTTAGTAGACGAATATTTAGAGGAATTTGCAGGCTATGTAATGGCATTACTAGTGGATATTTTCTTAGGGTATAATAACCAAGTTTTAGATCCGAGGAGTCGGAATATAATAGCGTTCTTTACACTAATTAGACTGGTCCGAAATATAAGACTACCTATAGGAGCGACAAATTTAGTTATATAGTTTATACGGATAATATCGTTTATATTGGAAGTGCTGATGCCCTATATAGCGATCCCGTTTATGGATAACGTAGGAGTTAAAGGACCCTATACGGACTATGGAGGGGAGGAGATAACGCTACTACCGGGAATGAGACGATTTGTCTTTGAACATATTTATAATATCGACCGAACGCTGGAACTGCTTGAAAGAGCGGGAACTGCTATAGGGGTAAAGTTAAAATTTTGTATGAACGGACTGGATATAGTAGGTTTTATCTGCAACTTAAAAGGAAGGGAACCTTTAGCAGCTAAAGTCTAGAAGATCCTAAAATGGGAAAAATATAAGGATATTATAGAAGCACAATAATTCATAGGGATGACTGGCTACTTCCGCATTTAGATTAAGGACTATGCGCTGATTTATAAACCTATTTATAAACTCTTTAAGAAGAATAAACCGTTTATCTAGAACCCTGACCTGCAGGGAGTTGCAATAGCTAAACTATAATAAGCATTATTAAGCTTCCCAGTTCTTATTTAAATTAACTACTTGGAAGGAGCAGGCGAAATTATAGTTCTAGTAGATGCAAGTATTAATAGATAGGGAGGATACCTTAGTTAAAGGGACCCGACTAGTAAGAAGGTCCGCCTAGTATAGTATAAAAGTGGAATCTGGAATAATGCTAAAAGAAGCTATAATGCTATAAAATGTAAAGCAAGAGAGGTGCTAAAGATTTTAAAGAAATTCTAAGTATAGCTAGTAGGAGTGCATTTTGTCTTAGAAGTTAATACCAATATATTAGTAGCATAGCTAAATAGAGCGGCTACGGACCACCCGAATACACTTATTACTAGATGGTTAGCCTGGATTCGACTTTTCAACTTTAAAGTACGCTATGTTGCAGGAAAAACGCATGTGGTAGCAGATGCGCTCTCTTATAGACCACCGCACCTAGATGATTTAGGCACCTTAGACGAAGATATTAATAACTGGATACTAGCTAAGCTAGGAAATTTGGAAATTGCAACTGTTACAGCGGATACTAGCGGAAGCGAAGACACTAACCTTTTAGGCACTGGACTGGACTTGAATAAAGTAAAAAGAAAAACGACCCTCCGCTCGAATTAGCATCAGATTAAAAAAGAAATGCGGGAATGTTAGTAGAGACTAGAAGAAGAAATAGACTTTAGCATAGATGGCTATCCGGACGCCCTAGATACGGGCGATAACTAACCCCTCTCTACCTATAAATATAGGGAGTATTACCTAAAAATGGCGCGTTTCCTAACCACTTTTAAGAAACCGAAGGAGATGACCCTATCCGAATTTAGGCCCTTCAAGAAAAAGGCATCCTACTATAAGGTATATCGCCGGCGGCTATAGAAGCTACCTATAAAAGGCATGCCTATAAAGTTAGTAGTAGATAAGCCTAAGATAAAACTGCTGATTATAAAAGAATTGCATAATAAAACTGGTTATAAGGGACGTAAAAGTATATACGCATGCATTATAGACTATTACTTCTAGGAAGGCCTATTTAGAGACGTGGAACTCTATATTAAAACCTGCGCAGAATGCTAATTCAGGCTGGCAACCCGCCTAGAAGAACCGTTATACCCTTAAGCGGCTAATAGCATAATAGAAAGATAGGATATTAATATTATATTAATATCTAAGATTAGGGGTAAAGAATATCTAGTAGTTACTAGAGATAATCTCTCTGGATGGCCTAAAGCCTAAGCACTAGCTAGTAAATATGCCTATCGCGTAGCGGAATTCCTATAGGAAGATATGATTTGTAGGTATAGCCTATTCCACCGCCTATAAGTGGATAGAGGAGGAGAATTTAAAAAAGGAGGTTATCTAACTACTAAATAGAATGGGCGTTAACCGAATTATTATTAGCGCCTATAACATGCGAGCTGCTAGAAAAATTAAGCGGGGCTATGCAACCCTTAAAAACTCTCTATTAAAAATAAAAGGACTGTGGGTGGAAAACCTTCCTGCAGTGCTATTCGCGGAAAGAATAATAGTTCACGGACCTATAGGCTTAATACCCTTCTATATAGCACACGGATGGGAGGTAATACTACCTGTGGAAGTGATGGCAACTATATAGCAATACCTCTTTATAGAAGAAGAGATTATAAACCGAGACGACCTGATTGCAATTAGAGCGAGATAATTTTAGATGCGAGACAAGAATATTTAAGAAGCACGCCTGCGTAAAACGCGGAAGCATTAAGAGGGAAAGGAAGCCTAGGATGTGAAGTATATACTATAGATAAGACTATTTAGGGTGAGCGATATTATGCTATAGTAGGATTTAATACGGGAAATCAATATGTTAAATGCTATAAAGCTGGACTTTTAGTGGCTAGGACCGTATGAAATTAAAACGGCTAATGCTAAAAAGGGTTACTTCCTGCTAAAAGAACTAGGGGTTGATAGTACCTAACTAAAAGGAATAGTATCGGCTAATAAGCTAAAGCTATACTACTAGCATAGTAGATAGTTTTACTTAGAGGCAGAAGAAGTAACTATAATGTCTAGAGTATCTAATAATACCCTAGAAGAGGTCGAAGGGCGGTACTAATTACGGAAGCGAAACGCTATTATAAGGGTACCGAAAGTAATAAGTAGTGCGGCTATAGAGAGTACTAAGACGTCCAAATAGGTTTAGGTCCGACTTTAGTAATACTAAAGCCTATAGCCACTCCTAAGTCCACTGAAGTAATAGCCTAAGAACAAGCTGAAACCTTGTTTTAGGGAGGAATAAGGGGGTTATAGTGTAAAAAAGATTATAAAAAGCCGCAAAAATTGCTAAATGCTATAGAGCCTAGGCACCCTAATATAAAGCCGGAAATGTCTTGGCCCCCACCGATAAAGACTACTATAACGCTATATCCGTGTGTCTACCCTCTAAAATAGGTGTTAGCAACCCTAGTAAATGCCCTAAAGAAGGGCAAAGTACTAATAAAACTCCCTGCTAAAAAGGAAGCGTGGGCCGATCGCTGTAGATTAAATATAGTTTACTAAGGGCATTTAACCGTATCTTCCGCAGAGTACTAAGGCCAGGCCCCCTTAACCCCTAAGGGCTGTTATAGTAATAGCTTAAGCTGGGTTTCTTGGTTATAACACCTTTTATCTGCTTGGATGCATTATTAAAGCCGGAGATTCCTATAACCTAAGGAACGGTTTTTGGCGAGTAATTTTAGGTAGATAGGCTAATAAGAGGGTGTCTATCCAAGCCTAGGATTAAGTAAATAATGCTATGTTATAAGCAGTAAATAAACACCTAATAAATTACTAATCTTAGACGTAATAGCTAGAGATAAGCTCTAACTAATACGATAAATATTACTAATTAATAGGCAAGGAACCTTCTAGAGGGTGAAGCTATTAATATGGAGTCTTTTTAGCTAGCACCTCTTTCTATAACCAAGCCGAGCTGATGGGACGAGCTAATAAGGGATATCTGATCTTAGTATAACTATAGCTATTAATCCCTAAAGTGAAAGGGACGGCTTGTTGGACTTATTATTAATTAGGAGTGTTGCAGGTATATTTGATAATCTGCCAGCAACCATATAACGAAATGGGATCTCTGCCACCCCTAGTGATGCGGGTCCGTAGCGCCTTTAGAGACTAGGGCGTAGTTAGAGATAGTGCTACCATGGAATAGTAATATATCCCCTAAAGCGAATAGAGCCCCCGAGCACCTACAAGGCAAATGCAACTGTAAAGCTGAAAGCAATATAAAAGCAACGCAAAAAGCAAGGCTAAACGTAATATAAAATGCAACTAGGTGGCCACCTAGAAGGGCAAAAGGCAAAGGATAAAATGAAAGGTCTTATATTATAGGGTCTCATATTACAGGTCTTATATTATAGAGGAAGAACCCTAAAGGAAGTTAGCAAATATACTATTAAGAATAAACCCTAGGGGTTCTATTAGGGACTGCAGGGATCGTTAAGACCCAGATCTCTCCCCCTAAAGTAGGCTAATAGGTACCCCCCCCTCCTTAAAGATAAGAATAAAAAAAAGGACTTCTCTATAGGATAAAAACACTAATCTATGCGAAGTTAGTAGGGAATAATAGCAAGAATATAGCCTAAGAATACTTACGCCCTCCTATAATAAACCGAGCTACTATAATATACCTAATCCTTCTAATGCTTCTTAAGTAACCTTATAGTAAAAGCTAATAGCAAAATCGAAGCAGTAACTAAGGGCGTAAGGCTTGCTATAAGGATCTAGACGGTAGTAGCTTATAGTAGCTAGCTACTAATAGTAGAAGGGAGCATTTACCTGTAGGTAGTGCCCTCTTATAGCAGCATTCTAGAGGCGTCCAAGTTGTAACCAAGTATATTAGACCGCTTTAATTAAACTAAAGTAGGGTTAATAATGAAGTAGACTATAAAGAGTAGAGGATACTTCCTAGAGATAAGGGCGCTAATATATAAAGTAGTACTAAAGAAGGAAGTCGAAGTTATTACTAAAAAGGGAAGAGAGAAGAACTGATCTAAGATGACAAGTTAGCGAATTATCTAAGAGCTTAATAACCTTAGGGAGACTTAGTAACTGCATTTGAGTCGATGTTGATAACCCTAATACCTATATACCACCGCTCTATCCCAACTATTATGCCTAATGCTATATAGATAATAGGCTTTAATGCTATATTAATAATAGACTTTAAGGAAGAGGAGGGGTGAATCAAAGTTAATAGATCGAAATAGGCTATTTATGGGATAGTAAGCGAGAGAGCGAGGTGTCTATATTCTAGTGCGAAGTTAGTATAAATTAGTATAGTAATCTTAGAGGTAATGTATAAAGTGAATATCTTATAAAATAAAGTTAAAAATTATTAAAACCTAAAATAGTCGGAAAGCTAAATATATTATAGGCATGCGTAGCTAAAGTGGGATGTTCGAATTCTAGTATAAAGTTAGCGCTGGAAAATATATTAAAACGGAAAAGCGCACTATAAAGATGGAAGACCGCTAATAAGGCTATAGCTGCTAAAAGTAATAAATAGAGCTGGAATAGCATAATAACCCTATTAATAAGGGGGCGATTTGAAGTGTTTGGCCACTAGAAAGTGGTTAGCTATCTATAGGATGTTAAGAGGTTAAGAAACTTAGTAAATTGTGCATTTACACGTTTTCATGGCGATAACAAGGTTGCTGAAGTCGGAAGGAGCTAGCGAAGGTGATAAGAAGGAAGGGATAGCAAGGGTAATAAGAGATAGAGAGGAATAAGAAGGTTAATGCTAGGTCGATAGGAGGATGAGAGGCGATGCTGAGTAGTAAAGTTAAGGGTATTAAAAAATTTGAAGTTATAGGAAGTGGTAAAGCAGGGGAGAGAACTTATAGAAGGTTAGTTACAAATCCGGACTAGCGCTACTAATTCACCTAAGGATAATAATAAAAAGTTGTTATTAAGTTAGAGTGCTTGAAAGGAGACTTAAGGGAACCGCTTTTATATGCTTTTCTATACTTATTTTGGTAGTAAAGTCGCTAAATAAGGGGCTTCACTCGGGGCGAGTAAGCTTTTAGGGGAGGGATGAATGTGGTGGGGACTAAACGCGTTATTACGTAAAGTGGGGTATGCAGCTAGTACGGCATTGTACCTTATAAAATCGGGCACTTTACTGAACTTGGATTATTATCTATTCTATAATACACTCTTTTATATAGATTATTTTAATATATGCATTTATATAATAATGAAACTATAAGTCAGATCCTAGCCTAGAGTCCGCGGTTGTATTGCCCCTCAATACTATAATATAAAAAAATAGATAATCTTTTCTTATTTCCTTAAAGTACTTTGAATTTGGTTTTTAGAGATAATATTAGACTTTATAGTTAATAAATTTCAAATGTTTATATTCTGAAGCGATAAAGAAAAAGGCTCTTCTACTTATGCTAAAAGCAAAAGTATTAATAACCAAGTATACTCTACTTTGAAGTAATATATAATGCTTTAAATACTATATAATATAGAAACGTCCTAGCAAAATGACGCCCGAAGGGTTGGGGTTAAAATAGTACATTTTGAGGTCTTAAATCCTTATATAGCATTCGCAAGTCTAGTATAGCGCGGCAATTTATTTCAATCCTGCTCGATCTCCTATAGCGAAACTGTTCATATTTGTCTCTATTTGTAGCCTCCGATGATAGTTGTCATTAGATATAATAGCCGGTCTTTTTAGAATATGTTAGCAATTTTGATAACTACGAATCAGTTGCTGTAAATAACCTTTTATCAAGTGTAAGTCACTATCGCAAATGCTAGAATACTCAATCTTCATAAGGATTTCTTCATTCTTTAAAACAGAGACCTCTATTTCGTGTATCTCGGATTGAGCTGTAGGTCCGGGCTGTACTACGACAGCTGCAAATTGCTTTGTAGGAATTTCCATGCTTTTAATCTTTGATATTACTCGTGTTCATTGCTATGTAAAGCAGGTTAACTCGAGCCATCTTCTATACAAGATCTACCGTCAATCATGATTGGATCAGACTTAGATATTAGAATCCCAGGTAATCGCCAATGAGAATAGTAGGAAAAGATAAGTGATCGGAAAATGGGGGAATAAGGAGACAAACCTAATTTCTTTGGAGTGGGGGAGGGGTTGATAGCATATAGTGCAGATTATACGGCGTGATATGATTCCTGGGATGCCGGCTTACTTTCAGCGGGCTGGCTATTGCAGCCCTTCATACGCGGATTGCACTTCTGGAATCATGAAATACTTTTCTCCTCATTCATCTAATTACTCGCCTAGTGATTAGACTACAACTATCAACGTCATAAGCCGACTCGACTTTCCGCAGTATAGAATATTCCTAACGAATTATGCCCCTCCGAAACGGTCTTCTTCTATAAGTCACGCACATCGAGATTAAGTATGATACTTTAGCCTCTTAGTTGTTGAACAAATCATCATAATCTTCTAACCTGGCATTCATTATATTACTATGACTTCCTAGAAGAAACCAAGCAGTCTATACCGATTTGTCTTTCAATGACTCAAAGTCTCTTCCACATACTCCCAATAGGCCTTAGCACCACTCTGTCGCATCTTCTTACCCCATTTGATCATGATCAAGAATGTAAGGGTAGTAGCAAAAGCAAGAACGCCAATTGCGATAAAGGTATTTTGGGCTCCGGTATTATCAACCCAGGGAGTGACGCCGTAGTTGAACGCAAAGTTCATCTGTAAATTGTTAATATGATTTGGGTGGGCTAGAGCGATCGTGACTTACTGTATTCCGAATGAGAATAACAGAAATAAGTGCCTCGCCAGCCAACTCGCGATAACAGTCTACCACGTAGGTGACTGTGAGGGAACCGGAGCCTGGACCGATGGCTCCTACCATAACCATCCCAATAAGCATAGACCAATAGCTAAGCCCGTGAGCATACCCGAGGCCATATAAGAACAGGCCTAGAGGAGCTATGATTGCCAAGACTCCGAATAGCCACAGTCGAAATTCGGGTTCCATGACACCCTTGTTGGACTTTGCAAGACGGATGCTAAGTTTATCTGCAAGTTTACCTGCGCAAAACCCGGCAATGTATGTCCCAATCAATTCAGCAATATAAGACAAGCCAACATTCTAATACAAATTAGCAACTTCGACTTTGGAACGGCAATAGACATGTTCTTACTGCCGCAGACCAGTTGTATGGTGGTGATGATAGAAAGATGCTGACGGTGGCATTTACCACGGAGAACCAGTTGAGAAAGCAACCATAGATGAATCCCCCGAAGATAATCCCGGGAAATCTGAACATCTGCAGAGGTCGATATACATGTTTGAAAAAAGTATTAGGCCGACCGTTGAGAGGCACAAAGGGAGAAAGCTTCTGCAAATATGTTTTGACTGGATAAGAGGTACCCTGGCTTTGCTCAGGCATTGGGGTAACATCTCCACTAGGGTTCTTAACTCCATACTCTTTCGTTTCTCCCTTAATTGATCCTGTGGATGGAGTGTTGATAGTTGGAAGAGCTTCCCGGTGATACATAGTCTCTTCCATCATAAAGAAGCAGACCACAAATCCCACGGCATTTAAAATGGAACACCACCATAATACCCACGGCCATCCCATAGCATTTGTGATGTAACCTGCGGGGACAGCTGCAAGTTGCCCGCCGTAAAGAGCCATAACGTACAAGCCCATGTAAGTGCCACGCTCGTGGGTAAACCACTAACAGAAATCAGTAACTATTGATGTATTCACTGGAGCTTACTGATTGCGTACTAAATCAGCCATGACAACTTCAGCCAAAGCCTCCGAAGGAGCTCCGAAAAACCCAATGAGTATTCGGCTTGCAATCCAGGTAGCGTTGGTCTTGGCATATCCTGCCCAAAGATTCATCATACATGTTCCTAGCAAACAGGAGAGAAACACTCCTCGTCGACCAAAAGTCAACGCAAGCGGCTGCCAGAACAAAAGACCCCAGCCAAATAAAAGATACATGTAGCCCGTGCCTTGGTTCAGATGCGTAAGACTAATTCCGCTCTCCTCGTAGATCGGAACAAATACTGAGAAGCATGCCGATGAAGAGCAGCAGATACACCAGGTGAACAATAAAGCACACAAGGTGGCTCTCCATTTTCGCCATTTGGACCAGTTTAAGGGATCATTGGGATCAGCACTAGGCACTGGATACAAAATGATCTCCTTTTCGGCAGTGCTATGTTTTGCACGAATCTCGCCATTGAGATCGACCTAGTATCTTGATGTTAGCATTTCATGTTTCTACTCGGCAAGAGAATTAACACAAACCAAAGTGACCGTGCCGGGCGATTCTCTGTGTTCAATTGTAACATTCATAATGAATCTGACTTAGTTGTTGATGTTTAATAAAGGCATGCATTAGGATTAGCATGGTTCATATAACAAATATAAGGAGCCCTGGCTAACAGAAGTGGAGGACTCGTCTCCACTTATAGCAATCAAGAATGGAGGCTTATCGATACACAAGATATGCTTTATAGGGCTGCTAAGCTTCTGTCACCGTGTCACGATATGGAATCACGCGGATATGACCGCTTGGCTAGGTTAGTCACGCCATGGTTGGTACTGCGCTGTATTCTAATATTTCAGACATGGCAATTTAAAACACTGAGTTCAGTTTCACATTTAATTTGCCTATGGCTTCATTTTCTACTATTTCAATCTTCTACGTATCTTGTCGTAAGTTCTACCTGTATTAAGTCAAACAGGATACTCAAAACTGCTACGGTAGGCTGAAAATACCCTAGAACTGCACCTCGATTTCCTTCTTGTAATACCACGTTTAAAAGCCAGATGTTAGAAGTATAGTACAGGATCCCAATTCGTATTACCGGTCTGACATCCTAAAGTTTCACTATCTAAACTTATAGTACGTGCCGTAAACAACATGTGATCATGACCAAAGAAAGAGGATTACCCCAGAAGCAAATCAGAGAGGAGCCCCACTCAGGAGATATGAGTTTGGGGTAACGATCGACTTAACCCCACCCTCGTTATCTTTCTATCTCTCAGATTTGAACTGCTTCCCGTCTTTTAACTCCGATCCGTACCTTTCGTCATCCCACCCTTTGCAAATTCGGTAGCAGTCAATATGAACAACTTTATGGCAACCCCACTACACGATATCCCATCCGTAGTAAAGTCTCTACAGATAGCATTCAAGCTTGGGAAGACGAGAGATATTGCCTTCAGAAAGAACCAACTAAAGCAGTTCTGGAAGCTCATTGATGTTCGTCTCCTGTCTGCAACGATGCTCTGAAAACCACTAACTATTGTAATGTAGGAGAATGAAGTAGAGCTGCAACAATGCTTGTTTCAAGATTTGGGAAAGCCTGTCCTTGAGGCTCAAGTGATGGAGTTGATGTCTATCAAAAATGAAATTGTCCACACTTTAACGAAGATGGACACCTGGCTAGCTCCCGAATGCGCTCCGGATATTCCCCTCGAGTATAAGCATTTCTCCCCTACCATACACAAACAACCATTAGGTACTTGTTTAGTCATTGGGTACGTGAGATTCATGTTCTATGAATGGCTGTTTTTGACCTTCGTTCTAGAGCCTGGAACTATCCCTTTGTTCTAGTAGCAGCCCCATTTCTTGCAGTTATCGCTGCTGGAAATACTGGAATCATGAAGCCAAGTGAACTTGCGCCTGCCACTGCAATGGCACTCGCCAACTTAGTACCACGTTATCTCGATCAAAGTTGCTATCGTGTTATCAATGGCGGAGAACCAGTGGTAACAGCACTTTTGAAAGAGAAGTTTGGGCATATCTGCTATACAGGAGGCGCAAATGTCGGCCGCATTGTTATGCATGCGGCTGCGCAGCATCTCACACCTGTTACCTTGGAGTTGGGAGGAAAGAGTCCAGTGATCGTCACGAAAAGCGCAGATATCATGGTTGCAGCCACAAGAATTGCATATGGCAGATTTGCATGTGCAGGGCAGACGTGTGTCGCGCCGGATTACGCGATCGTTGAGGAGTGCGTGAAAGATGAATTTCTAAACGCATTACAGCAAGTTATCAGACGCTTCTATCAAGGAAAGCCGCAAACCGAAGGCAGAATGGGAAGAATGGTAAACTCACGGCATTGGGAACGTGTTACCGACCTTCTTAAAAGAACAAGAGGCAGCATCATAGCTGGAGGTCATGGGGATGAAAAGACCCTCTTCATCGAGCCGACAGTTGTGAGTAATGTGTCTCTGGATGATGCTCTAATGTCGGATGAGATATTTGGACCAATTCTTCCAGTGATCTCAGTTTCGTCACTTGAAGAGGCATGCGACCTCGTCTCTCAGATTTTAGAGGATCCGTTAGGTCTCTATTTAATGACGGAAGACTCTAGCGAGGTGGAGTACATTCTGCGAAATACGAGATCCGGGGGAGTTGCCATCAATGACACGATGACACAGATCGCCGTTCCTAATCTACCCTTTGGTGGTGTAGGTAGAAGTGGAATAGGAGCGTACCGTGGCCAGGCTGGTTTTGACTCTTGTAGTCATAGAAAAAGTGTTGTTTCAGTTCCTTCAAGCGCAGAGGATAGTCTCCAATGGCGATACCCTACTGGTATAGACGCTGAGAAACTGGCGTGGATCCGAAACACACTGGAAGCAAAGCCATGATTTTGAGTAGAGAATTAAGAAGGAGATAAAATTTGTCATTTTAAAAGGATAAATCTTGACTGTGACATATACCACCACGCTAGGTATATATAATATATATACTAAACCCGAGTCGATTGACTAGCCTACTAGGACTTGTGATTTGTATTCTCTCTATTTCATATTATATGATTTTATTTATAGTCTAAATCATTATAATAGGCGTTCATTTGACGCAAGCCGTAGCGTTGTTCAAAATTTATTCATGTATTTGGCCTTGTTTACTATATAAGTTCCATGGGTATATTAACTCCTATAGTGTTTCACAGCTGTCTTGATAAAAAGAAGAAGCGTCCTGGTAGGTAAAAAAAAAGTGGCATCGAATTGATGTGCTACATGGCAAGAACATCAAAAATTAATAGGACTAGGACTTCCTGGATTTTGCAGTCTGTCGCTTAGCGCCCGCCGCTAAACTAACAATAGCCTCCATTAACTCGTAAGATCCTAGCATCTTTAACACCAAAAACATCAACAACACAAGATCCTGTCTGAGGCAGAGTGCTTTAATTCCCGGGATGGCTTCAAATAGGATATACGTCAACAATCGCATCATGGGCGTCGGTACTGCTGTCTAAAAGAGAGCGTGCTGTGTACTGACATACTCTAGGAGAACCCAGAGAACTATGTACCAGGGAAGTTCCACCCAGTACACCTGGGTGACATTCTTAATGGCCATTATTGTGTCTTTCGCAAGCTTGGCGCTGGATCCCAGTCCACTGTCTGGCTGGCAAAGGACAAAATGCAAGTGATTCGGCCAATTCTACTCCTGATTACTAACCCTACGCAGTGCTTCAAAGCGACGCTTCGTTGCTATCAAAGTACTCGGTGCCAAAATGAGCGAGACCGAACTTAAGCTCGACAGACTCATGCAGCCGTCCAATCACCCGGGTATGCAACATGTAGAGCTAGCTCTCGATGCCTTCGTGGTCCATGGACCCAATGGAGACCACTTCTGCAAGGTGCTTGAGCCTTTGGGATCATCATTTCGCGATGTTCTCGAAACTGCTTTTGAAAAGCGTGCGCATCTTAACGAGCCGGAAAGCTGGCTAGGAAAAGTGCTGGAAGGCGACCCGTGGTCTGCTCAACTCGCCAAACAAGCATGTGGGCAGATGCTTTTAGGTCTTGATTATCTTCACAGCCAAGGCATAGCTCATCGGGATATTCAGCCAGCAAACTTTTGTATGGCCTTGGGCTACGACCTCTCATCGCTACATGAAAATGAAATTCAGCGAGCCGTTTGGCCTGAAAATGTGGAAGTAGTATCAGGCCATCCGGGTGAAGAAACTGAAGAAAATCAGAGTAGTAACCGTACAGAACTGAGTCCCGAAGACGAAGATACTTCCTCGGATTCTGATGACGGGTCTCAAGACTCGTGGGAAAGGAAATTTGAAGAAGCCAAGAAGCTTGTTGAAGCGCACTGGCAGTCGTGTGAAGAAGGCAACAAACTTGCTGAGCCACTTTCTATTGAATGGAACAAAGCAAACCTCTTCAACTCGCGGCATGATATCGAATTGCTGCGACGAAAGGATGGCAAGGCGTTAAAGCCGAACGAAATTCAGTATACCGTAGCAGCAACTCCCCTTAATGATCCACTCCAGTTGGATGATTCATCCAGGGTTGTTCTGGTCGATCTCGGATTCTCCTGTTCCTTCGATGAATGCGAAAAACGCCCCTTGTATAATTTATCAGACTTCAAGCCACCGGAGTTACTGCTTGGTATACCGGCAACACACAAGGCTGACATTTTCTCTCTTGGTCTTCTATTCTGGGAAGCTGTTATGCTCCGCCGATTAGTTGAGGCGCAATTCAGCTCTCATGATCCGCACCGTATTTACCAGAACAATCGACTATTGCGTGACCTTGTTCAACGTCTAGGTCCAGTTCCACCTACTATTCGGACAAAGTGGCTAGATGCTGATAGCTTTGTAAACCCGGATGGGGTCGCATTAGACATGCAAGAGCATGATCAGCAGGTCTATGGCCCGGATGACTTCGAGTACGGTGACATCTGGCATCATGCCAGGAGGCGAAAGCCTCTCGACATGTCGGCCCTTGATATGAACGTCTTTGTAAATTTAGTTCAGAAAATGCTGCGATGGCAA
The DNA here is from genome assembly GCA_007821545.1 of Lachnellula subtilissima. Classification (NCBI taxonomy): domain Eukaryota; kingdom Fungi; phylum Ascomycota; class Leotiomycetes; order Helotiales; family Lachnaceae; genus Lachnellula; species Lachnellula subtilissima. Next base: position 51,144 of record QGMJ01000036.1, on the reverse strand, counting down.
CCTGATTCGCGGCCGTCGACGGCTGAATTGCTCCAGCATGAGTGGTTCAAAGGGCTCTAATATAATCATAGGCCCCAACGAAAGAAGCTTGCTTAATTCAGAGTTCGGCGGCGGGTACCAATCAAGAGCGGTAGTTACTAAAGATGACTATCATATTCATTTATTTTCTAATCTAAGAAACATAATTGCGACAGAATATTGCCTGTACGCTCAGCATCGTCAAATGGAAATCTCTTCCTTTTACTTCTCGCTGTCTTTGGAAACATCCACTCTACCCTTCCCACTTCCAATACTTGGTGAAGTAGATCCCTCAGGATCTAGGTCAATAGGTAATAGTGATATGTTCTTGACCCCGTCATACAAATTCCCGTCCTCTCCTCCAAGGCTCGTACTCTCCATTGCATTGTCAAGGCCCAGACTCTGAGCTTCCGAATCGATGCTTAACGAATGGCCTGCGATAAGTTGTGGAGAGAACTGATGTTCTTCGGAGAGGCCTACAGCCTTCTTCCTGGGCAACATGTAAGCAAACATCTCTTCGTCGTCTTTGACTTGAGCAGTAAGACTGATGTTCTCTGCTATCAGACTATCGTTCTTTGCTCTCAGTGTGTCGATTTCTTCATAGACGTGATGGACTAATTCTTCTGCATCCTCAATTTTCTGCTCCAAGTGCTGGGTACAAATATTTTCCTGTTCACAGGAAGTAGACGCTCTGACATTGATATCTTTAAGCTTGTCTACCATTGCTGCTAGCGGTTAGACTTAACATTTGGTGGTGTAAGTGTAGAAAGGGAGCTCATGGGTTATGATGATACATTGCGACGCAGAAATTGAACACTGTATAAGTCGTCCCTAGCAGATTCATGTTTGATAGATGGAAAGATAATTCTCTCTTGTGTTGATCTGACTGAATTATGATTCATGACCGGGATTGTTACATCATCCAATCCCTCTAAAAGCTGTTTTGTTTCCTCTGCTGAATCATTCCGGAACCGGCTGCGGTCGAAATGCTATCGTCAATCAAGGCAGGCTGAATTTCTGAATCATCGACGCGTCCTTCTATTTACCCTTGCACTGGAAGGAACTTGCAAACTTCTCAAAGTTGGTGGAACAATTGTTCACATTTTGATATGAGTAATAACCAACAGCAACATAAAGCAAAGCAGACATTTCCCAATCTTTCTGCTTGTACAGACTGCAACCCATCGCACAACCAAAGCAACCAAAGCAACCAAAAGCAAAAACGCCATCTCTGACTAATTTACAACCTCCCAGGCGAATTTAGCCTCCAATCGTCAGATATTCCCAGCAACCTTTTAGTCAAAATTGTTCAAGTCCTCCTTATCCAAGCCCAAAACTCCCATTGAGTTATCAACTGCCTCGCTTCCGATCTCAACCCCGTCTTGGGGATTCTGAGGAACGGCAACGTCTGCTGGGGTCCGAAGAAGCAACCTCAGATTGATTCCCTCTGAATTGCCGAGATAGACCTCGATGTACAAGCTGAGTCTCTCCACCCAGGGAAAAATTATACTCATCATTGGAATTTCTCTCGCTGGCACCACCACTCACTTCGAATTGAGGGTCTGTTCCAGATTGCGGTTCAGCCAGGTGGCGAGTGTCCATACTCCGACTCTCCCTCGCGATTGCTTCTCCCCGGCTCGAACCGGGGCACCAGTCACTTGAAACATTTGGTTGCTCATCCGACTGGCTTATAAAATCCTCCAACTTACAGATACACTCCTCGAGTACTTCTTGCTGTAATCTGTCCGAGGATTTAATCTCTGCCAATTTGCTAATGATGTTTTCCCCAATATCGGTGTTTCCATGGCTTGATTGAATGTCAGGTATCGTGGAAGAGCTGCCATGCTGACTGGATGCGCTCGTATTGGGTTGGAGGTTGTCACCATGATCATCCAGGCGGGGGGGGGTGATTGTTTGTCACCCAAAAGCGGTGAGGTTGAGTGCCGTTTGTGGAAGGCTCGGCGGGTTGGTGACCTAGGATTGTTGATCGAGCCGGTTCGGGGGTTGTCCTGGTCATTTTCAGACTGACTGGGCTGATCAAATTCCGTTCCTCCTCGAAGATGAACTCTCTTGCTATCCTGCTGATCTCCAAGCCCATTTGAAGGTCCATCTCCAAGTCCGCTGCCTCCGCCAGCACCTCCGACTCCACGTCCACGTCTACCTTCAAGTGCACCTCCACTTCCACCCCCATTTGAAGGTCGTCTCCACCGCGGCCTTCATCTCCAGAGCCATCTCCATCTCCAAACGTCTTACGTTGAAAGTCTACGGCAGCCTCCGTCAGTCTCACGCCGGCATCGGCAAGCTCCATCGTGCGCACTTTGATTTTTGCCTGTTCTAGCTCGGCTCTGGAGCGGAACACCATGGAATCAGCGCCTTCGACGAGCCAATCTGCCAGCTTACCAATCTCATCTTCCACTTCCTGAATTTTGGCTTCAAAGACACGAGGGTTGTACATTGGTGGGTTGTTCATGGTTATTTCCGTGTTGAAGATCCGATGCGTATGAAGAAGCTCCTGTAGAGTGGCAAGTCCGCAATCCGGGGAGCAAAGTCCCATTCTTATACAACAGAGCCCAAATATCATCAAGGAACAGCCTTTCAAACATCAAAGCAGCAGAGAGTCTGATAACAAGACTCTCGACAAACCCGTCTATCAATGAAATGAAAAACAGCCACGAGAATCCGTAGCTTTGAGTCTGTAGCTTTGAGGCCTTCAAAGGTTTGGAAATGAGCAGTGACCTACCTTCTTCAGTAAACAAACCCGGCGGCCTGAGATTGTGAAATGACTGATTTTCTCCCGCAAATTAGAACTGAGAGGGATATGCACTCTTCAAAGAAATGGACCGTTGTGTATACATGTGCAGTGGTGAACATACCATGAATTTACCTTCCAAGCGTCATAGCAATATAAAGAGCGTCAATTCGAGCAAGTCCATCGCATTTCAACATGAGCATGAACATTTAGGCACTGCCCCCCTCAAACTGGCAAAGCAACGAATGTGGCAAGACTGTTCCGCTCCACCCTTCAAGCTAAAACATGACAAACCAAGACAAATAAAGATTTTATCGACCTATGATCATAAGGATCCCAAACGTTCTACAATACCTACCTTTCACATCTCCAAAGAACCGGACACTGGCAGTAAGGTTTTGATTGACTACCTGTAAGCACTACCCCACAAGCAACTACAGATATCCCGAACCTAAAGTATGGGTAGCTACATGGGTGCTCCACATAAGAACCATGCCACCTTTAAACATCCCCTACTATCAATCTTGACAAAGCAATCCACCCGCAAACTATCTGTCGCATCAGATCTCTCCTCTATTGCCACCTTTTACGTGGGCGGGCTGTGATATCGAAGCCTTTGATGGGTCGACATAGCCTTTGGATCTCTTAATCGTCCTTTCAATCTCACACGAATGTAAGGTGTCGAATGAGAGCAGCTGGTGTCTTCCACGGCTATCCGTTTCGATAAGATATATCCATGTTGTCCAATGCATTCAAGGACCTCTCAAAGAATCGATCAATCGTAGCCGCCGCCAATCTGGCTAGCAAACGCAGTGGAGACACTTTTCTCGTCGTCGTCCAAGCGGCGACCGCTCAACAAGGAACTACTTCCAAAAACACTTCCCGCGTCACCGGTCTTGTAATCTGCCATGCGACCACCAGACTCGACGTAGCGCTTCAAACGGTCAGATTGACTTAAGCTGGTCTGCTTCTGCGCATCGCCAAGACCGGCACCCAAGCTAGCACCACCTTGACCAATGCCCTTGCCGTCCATCATGCTGCTGGTTGCATCAGTGAGCTCGCTAGCTGCGACAGATTCGCCCGCAATACTCTCCGAGCCACGACCCCTGGCCTTCTGACCATTGTTACGACCTCGAGGATCAAGACCAGGCCAAGAATCACCGTTGAAGTTGGAGAACATCTGAGGGTAGGCAGAACCAATCCCAACACCACCAAGAGCAGAAGAATGGACCGAGGAGACGTCGTCAGGGATGTAGCTCATCATAGAACCAGCATCGAATTCTTGATTGCTCTTCCCATTAACTCCAGGGTGTCCATTAAATGCCGAGTGAGCCATTTGGTAGCGTTGAGGTCCGCGGTAGGTTGCCTTGGGACGGCTGAATTGAAGCAGAGAGGTCTGCAGGTTGGAAAGTGGACCCTCAACGAGGCAGTTGCGTTCCTTGAAATATTGCAGGAGATAATGCCAAAGTGGGTGCTTGGACAGGACCTTTGGATTACCGAGAACAACGAGCCCGTACTTGGCACGGGTCAAAGCGACATTCAGTCGTCTAGGATCGCTCAAGAAACCGATGCCCTGGTGGTCGTTGGAACGAACGCAGGACAGTACAATGAAATCTTTCTCTCTACCCTGGAAAGCATCAACGGAAGCAACTTCAATCTCCTTGTAGCTCTCCTTCTTGAAGGTCCCAGTATTTTGCATAGAGCTGACAACAAATGATCGTTGGCCCTCGTATGGAGTAATGACACCAATGTCTGCAGGCTGAACGCCGGCCTTGAAGAAACGGGTGACAATCTTTTCAACGTTGGAGGCTTCAGTCCGATTGAGGTATGAAGTACCGGAAGCTGAGATTTCTTCATTGCCAAGATTAGACCAGAACATCATGGGAGAATCGGCAACGGGCCATGGGAAGTCAACATCACGGCGAAGTCTCTGCGCCATGGTAACACCATTCTGAAGCGAGCCCTCGTAGAACATGTTCGACGGGAACTCGGAAAGACAAGGATGCATACGATACTGGACGTTGAGACGAATAGGGTGCTCGCGCAGGATAACCAGACGTTCAAAGAGGGATTGGTTGAGACCAGCTTTGGCAGCCTTCTTGTTCATGATGACTGGACCTAACTGCTGATGATCTCCGACCAACACAACTTGTTTGCACCCAAGAACCAATGGGATCATGCATTCTGGCTCGGCTGATTGGGTGGATTCGTCGATCAATACAGTTCGAAACTTCATCTTGGCCAGGCGAGGATCACCAGCACCAACACAGGTACAGCAAATGACATCTGCGTTGCTGAGAATCTCACGCTCTGCAGCGCGGGTCAGAGTCTTGAACTTCTTTTCATCCTGGCTGGACAATTCGCCAAGTTCGCTCTTCAGCTGGGAGAGCTTGGTCAGTTCGAGATTGCTGTCATTCATGCGAACCTGCTCGTGAAGAGAGAGGAAGCCAACTGAAGATTCAACATCCTCACGCGACTTGGCTGTCAGACGAACGACCTTCAATCCAGTACGGTGGATACGCTCGCAGAGTTGATCGACTGCAACGTTAGATGGTGCACAGACAAGAACCTGGCCTCCATTGACTTTGGCAAGATGGTAGATGATGGTGGCTGATGTGACAGTCTTTCCGGTTCCAGGTGGGCCTTGAATCAGACTGAGAGGCTTCTGGATGACACTCTTGACAGCATTGATTTGACTGCTGTTCAATTCGGGAAGACCAGGAACGCTAAATTTCTTGGGCATCTGAATCTTCATAGGGGCTGCCGCGACTTCGTGGCCGAGAAGCTTGTGGAATATGTATCCAGAAACGCTCATCTCGTCAACCGCAAATGTCTTCATGGCGAACTGCATGCGGTCATACGAAGTGGCCTTCCAGACATAATCGGCGGAGAAGTTGTGGGTGCATTCCGTAGGTACAGACTTGTCGTTGCCAACCTTTCGCAGTTCGATCGTGACCTCGTCAGATTGGTTGTTTGGAATCTTAATGACATATCCCACACCCTCCCAAACTGGTCGTAGCTCTCCCTTGTACTTCAGGCGCATTTCATCACCAACTGCAAGCTTGACATCTCCTAACTCAATCTTGGGAAGAACAAAGCTGGCTAGATGCTTGTTGTTGAGACCATAATCCCATCGAATGACCAAACCATCCTCAGATTGAGCTTCCTTCAACTTGCGATCGTAGTCTGCCTCGATCTTGACAAGGGGGCCAAAGACATTCTGGTACTGGTATGCATCATCGTATTTCAAGAGAACAGGAGCTGGCTCGTCATCGATTCCAGCGGCCTTCTCCAGATCAGCAATGGTAGCATTCGCATTGTCCTTCCACATCTCCTCCAGCTTTGCAATGTTTGGTGGGGTCAAATGTCTCGCACGAAGCTGCTCGGCATCTGTAGGCACCGACACAAGCCAAGGCAAGAATGAGCGATCTTCGATCAGTGGTTGCCATCTTGAAATATCCCAACTCATATCCTTCGATGACGGTGCAGAGGCGCAAGGTTGGCGACAGAGGAGTACAACAACCGTGTCGGATTTTGCAGGAATGAACCCAAGCAAGAACACGTTCTTTGTACCACAGTTGTAACATTCGAGGACCGTATCTCCGAGCGTAGAAAGCGGATGAAGCTGGACTTCCTTGTGTCGCGCGCGGACTAGGTGGTTGACGATGTGGGAAGAGGTGGCGTTTCCTCGAGCGCTGCAGAACCACTTGCTACATCCTAGACACTTGACGACGCAACTTGGGGAATGGATGCCACAGTACCTGTACCAATTAGTTTTGCCATGATCCGTTTGTCGGAGGAGAGAACTTACGCGCAAGCATGTGCGGGAAGTTCCTTCTCGTCCTCCACTCCTCTGAGACCCAAAGTCTTCATCCCCTCCACTGGCATACTCGCCAGGCTCTCGGAATCATCATCATCAAAAACTTCAGTCTCGTTGTCATCGTCGTCGTTCCGTCTCCTAGTGGGACCTAGACCACCACGTCCTCCATATTGGCCGTAGAGAAGGCTCTCGTCCGGGTCGATGTTGGAGAGGTCGTCGGCGCCAGCGTTTATTGCAGCGGCAGAGTCGGAAATGAGATGGTTCCCGAGGTGGGTGAAAGCGCCTTCCATTGTAGGGGAGGATTGTTTTGACTGCTAGAGGGAAGAATAGGATTAGTTAGTCCAGGACGATTAGAACGGGTAGAAGAGGAAGCATGGAATGCAACCGGCCGTGGAAGAGGTAAAGTGCCGGCAGAGAGGAGAAGATGGTGGCACTGGAATGGGGTTTCCTCACTTTATTTAAATCTGAATTTGTTCAGCAGCCTCGCCTTCGCCTTGTTTGGTGGGTAGGCGTGGCGCGAAGAAATAATTTTGTTACAGACGCGCCCGTTCGTCCTCAAGTCATCATCGATACAGCACGAGGTTCTGGGCAAGTTGGAATTCTTGCGCAGATGTTTTTCCTGGTGACGGTGTTGTATTTGTATCTTCGCGGTGGTGGTGCTGGTACAGGTGGTGGTGGAAGAAAATGTTGGTGTTGCAGGTGGATTGAATGTGGGATGCAGAAGAGCCGCCCGCCCAAGCCAAGGGGCGGAATGTGTAGCGCGGGCGGGCAAAACCTTGTCAGAATTTTATGTTTTATATTTTTATAATATCGAAGAACTTCAATCTTTTGCGCCGACAGCTCTACACAATCATGAATGTAAGTATCTCACTTCTAGTTGGTAGTATGTGATGGGGAAACAGATTGACAACAAAATCTACACCAACTAAAACATATTGATTGCAACTGCTCCCGTATACAAACTTTATAGCTAACCTGCCGCAGCGCAAGCAAGCCCGCCAACGAAAGGACTACCTCTATCGACGGGCCCTCACGCTCCAGCAAGCAGAGATTTCAGAGAAGAGAGCAAAACTACGAGCCTCTCTAGCCTCCGGAAAACCATTGGATCCTGCGATTGCCAACGACAAGACGCTGCGGGAGGATTACAAGTATGATGAATCAAGACCCGATTTGACGGCAAATGAGGAGCTTGATTTGGACGATGAATACTCTCAACTCTCTGGAATTGTTGATCCACGAGTGCTCGTAACAACCTCACGAGATCCTTCCACCAGACTATCCTCTTTTGCCAAAGAAATCCGATTACTGCTACCAACATCGATACGACTGAACCGAGGAAATTTGATTCTTCCAAATCTTGTACAATCTGCACAGGCGTCGGGACTTTCAGACATCATTCTGCTACATGAACATCGAGGCACACCAACGGCTTTGACTCTATCACATTTCCCACATGGTCCTACAGTGTCATTCTCCCTACACAACGTTGTCCTACGCCATGATATCCCCAACAGTTCCAGAGGGACCGTCTCGGAATCATACCCACACCTGATTTTCGAAGGCTTCACATCTCGGTTGGGACAACGAATGGTCAAGATATTAAAGCACATCTTCCCACCAAGAGAAGCCATCACGAACAAGACAAAGCTGGGTAGCAGAGTGGTAACCTTCAAGAATATTGAAGATAGCATCGAGGTACGGCATCACGTCTTTGTGAAAACGTCGTATCAGAGTGTCGAACTGGCAGAGGTTGGTCCAAGGATGACGATGAGGTGTTTTGAAATCAGGGGTGGAACGTTGGAAAACAAAGATGGCGATGTGGAGTGGCGGTTGAACCAGTATACCAGAACAAGTCGAAAGAAGGATTATTTGTGAACTAGGAAAAGTCATTGCTGTTTAGCGTGGAGTTGGGGATAAAATTTACCTGGTTGAGTTACCAGCCTCGCAGAATTTCTACGAGTTCTACCCAGCCTTCGATCATTTCTGTGACGTACGGTACAACCCAGACTGTGAAAATCACTCGGCGTGCTTCGTCGAGCATGGGAAAAAGACTGGGAAGGTAGTGAAGAGATGCATTTCGGATACTCTTTAGTAAGGAAGTCAACGGGGCCATTCCTCCATCCTGACCTATTTCATCGTTCACTTTCCTTTTGACTCTTCATGCTTCAAACGGTATGTTGGGGAATATGCAAGCCATGGGTATTGGTACAGCACATATGTCGAGCTGATTCTCCTTTGTGTTTGTGTTTCGCTGCTGCATAGTGATGGCAAACTTACTTAAACTCTGGTCTCATCTGTAAATACATGTTTATAGATCCGATACCAAGGATCTAATACCACAAACCGTTTGGCTGGTATATACATACTTACAGATGTATTTCTCGCAAGCAAGTGCATACGTAGCAGATATGACTGGGAGTTAATTGCATAACCCGGAAGGGCTCGATATCATCTGGTCGACATCATACTCGGAACATTTGCCTACATGACTACGGCTCTTGATCTAACAACACCACACCACTGCATCAATCAGTTGCCTGCATCTAAATATAAACACAGAATACGAGTAAATCCCTGTAATTAATTATATATCCACGTGATGGGCTAGATCGTGGGGTTCTCCACTACAAGCCTTATCTGAAGAAATGGCTTGCCTTACGATTGGCTTAGCGAGTTACCATCAACTGCAACTGTGTCTTTCATCCCACTGCTGACAGCCATTCTTACAGCCTCGTGCATAAATCACATTTACCTTGCAAGAATTACCTAATTAGCTAGATATATCTTCATATTCGTACCGTGTGGATGTCTCACAGCTATCATCCGGCCCCAGTCAGCGCAAATGCACAACGAAGACCTGTAACGCCCGTCTCCCCCTCCAGGACTGTCTCCCTCGAACCAAAGCACAACGGTACCTCCCAGGAAGAAGAGCCCGTGCAAACCCTACTGGACGACGACGAATACAGCGATTGGGACGTTGACGTTGATAACGAAGGCAAAGACATAGATATGGACGACCGACGCCCCCATCTCCACCGGCCGACAGATGGGCGCTCTCATCAACCTCTCCTACGCAAGGACTCTGATCTCGAAGCACGCGGGCGTAGTAGAGGAAGTGGTTATAATTCTCCTGAACCTCCAGAACGGCCGCCCACATTCTCGAGGCGATCAACCATGCGTAGTAGGAGTCCAGACACGCAGGCCAAGCTGGCAACGAAGAAGAAGTATACATATGCTGCCTTTTTCCTAGGTCTGAGCTTGGTCAGTTTCGTTGTTCAGACCGAGACGGCAGTTTATATCCAGCATGAGATGGGGTGGAATAAGGCGTATTGTATGCTGTGAGTCTTCCTTTCGTCCCTCTCTCTGGAAAGCCAAATACTGATTATCTGCGTCAGATACCTAACACACGGCTCTTGGTCCTTACTATGGCCTTTTCAACTCCTCTGTCTCCGCCTCCAAAAATGGAATATGCCCTGGCATACCTTCTGGCGCCGACACGTATACCTCGTTCGGACTACTGCCCAAATGGTGGAGTTACAAGACCTCTCTATCCCCCGCGGCCAACACTCTCCAATCCCATACATGCTGCGCAAAACTGCGCTGGTTACTTGCGCCCTGACAGTTGCAGGAGGTTCTTGGTACGTGGCTGTCAATATGACCTCGCCGTCAGATCTCACAGCCATCTACAATTGCTCCGCATTCTTCGCCTATGCTTTCAGCGTCCCTATTCTGAAGGAAAAACTCCGCTTCGATAAATCCTTTGCAGTCATAGTGGCTATTGCAGGCGTTTTAATTGTAGCGTACGGAGACTCAACACCAACCAAACATGGTGGGAAATCTGGAGGCTCGGTAGGCGGAGGAGAGGAAAAAGAAGCCAGTAATCGAGTGCTAGGGAATCTCATAATTGGTGTGGGGAGCGTGTTATACGGATTCTACGAAGTACTATACAAGAGACTTGCATGTCCACCGGAGGGAACAAGTCCAGGGAGAGGAATGATCTTTGCCAATACCTTCGGCTCGTTAATCGGCTCGTTCACACTTCTCGTTCTATGGATTCCGCTTCCCATCCTACACTTCACAGGCCTAGAGAGATTCGAATTACCACATGGGAACACAGCATGGCTCCTCCTCATCTCTGTCCTCTCCAATGCGACATTTTCGGGCAGTTTTCTCGTACTCATCAGTCTCACTTCGCCCGTTCTCTCCAGCGTCGCTGCACTCCTCACAATCTTCCTGGTCGCGATCGTAGACTGGCTATGGACCGGCGTTCCTTTAGCTCCTGCTGCGATTGCCGGAGGAATTTTAATTATAGCGGCATTCTTACTTCTGAGTTGGAGTACGTTTCGGGAAATGACCGAGGACAGAAGGAAAAAGCAGGTTGATTTGAGTGAGAGTGATGATAGTGATAAGGATTCAGATGATTAAGTGGTTTGTGCCATGGGTTTTGTAATTTGTACTGTATTACTTGGGATCGACAGGTCGGCGTTCTCATCCAATGCATTTAGATGAAATATGGGGTGGCTGTTTGTGATACTAGAAGGGAAGGAGGCTGAAGCTGAAATAAAGCTTGGATATACCCTTTGTTTAGACTGCCACCACTATCCTATCATTCTCCAATGTTGTTCACCACTAACTGAATTCGCCCAGTCCGTTTGTCGGTCTATTCCAATAAGGTAGTTCCTCTTCTACACTTGTCTTTACTTGCAGGCCAGAGGTGATGTATTGATGGGGAGTGTGTGGAAATAGGTTATGTGGGGTAATTTTGTCTTACCAACCCAGTGGGGAAGACTTGAATTGCACCAAGCCGACTCGACATGCCCCAGACAAGTGTCAATTGCGAAATGAACATGCATTGTCTATCTTAATTGAACTTCAATCATGTGCGATTCTTCAGCTGATAAAGCTGGTGGCTCATCTTCGAATGCCGGCTCTTCATGCTTTGTCAGTCTCGGAGTTGTCAGGTTCTTTATCTCATTTTTCGGCAAACTTGGTACTCCGTGTTGCTCTCCTAATTGTTCCTTAACATCGTAATCCGGATTAAAAATCACCACTAAGGATTCGAGATATTCAATTCAAAAAGAGAACATATAATGGGGGTCACTAACTGTATCTATCTCCAATGTCATTCAAATCATTCACAACTCAAGCAGATTCAAACAACATCTGTCTTCCATCATGCTTATTCTAATCGCTGGAATCACTGGAACTCTTGGCCAACGCCTGGCTAACGTTGCCATCTCAAGAGGAATCTCAATCCGAGGTCTAGGTCGCAATCCCGACGCCCTCAGCCACGAACTTCTTCCCAACTTGAATCGTTTATAAAAAGCACCTCATACTACGACATCCCCGCTCTCGAAACAGCAGTCAACGGAGTCGATGCAGTCATCAACGCCTACGCACCAGTCCCAGTATTAGACCTTGACGGTCATCTCCTCCTTCTGCGCGCCGCCGAACGCGCAAACATCAATATATTCATCGCCTCGTCCTGGAGCCGCGACTGGACAAATCTCCAATTTGGTGATTTCGAGCACTATAATAACCATATTGCGTTCGAGCACCAGATCGCAACTACTAGTTCCATACGCCCTGTCTACGTGTTCACCGGCCTGTTTGCCGATCTTCTTTATACACCGTATGGACCTGGAGGCTTCGACACGCATGCTGAGAAGCCACGCATGCGGTACTGGGGCGATGATGGGGCGACCAACATATGGCCGTGGAGCACCCAAGCTGATGCAGCGGAATACACCATCGACATCCTGCTCCACGGTAAGGGTGTCCAAGCTGGAGAAGGCGGTTTCTTCAGGATCCGTTCCGGCACAACTACTGTTCGGGAGCTCGCTGCTGTGTATGAGAAGGTACATGGCACTGCAGTGCATGTTACGAGGGAGGGGAGTGTGGAAGAGCTGGAGGCGGAATTGGCGAGGTTGAGGAGGCAGAAGGGGAGAAAGGGGTATATTGAGTATATGTGGGAGGCGGCGGCGGTGGTTGCTAGTAGGGGATTGTGGGAAAATCCGAATATTACGCTTCTGGACCAGTTCAGGAAGCCGACTTCTCTGGAGGAATATTTTGGGGGGGAGAAGAACAAGGTGTAGGATATTAAGTGGATTGTGCTTTTAAGAGCCGACAAGTAGATTTCTTTTCCTGGGAAAATAAAATGAGCATCTTACGTCTGCTTGGGCGTGTATTGTGTAAATTGATGAGATGTCCACCGGTATTACCGCTGCGTCGAGTCGAGGCCCCTGAATTTTACCCCGCATTTAGCGTGTAAGCCCCGTAACCATAGGGCTGACCCCTCAAATTATAGAGGCTTTTAGCGAATGTCAACTTGATCCCAGATGGTTAACCAGAACCTCCCAGTTCAAATCAAAACGTTATTACATATTGACATTATGTTGACACTGGACCACAGAGTATTTAAATCAAATCAAATTGTAATGTAAAACTCCATCATCATCATACATCTCGTTAATACTAAGACAGTCTTCATAACACATCACTTCTCCTCCTCCTTCTTCCCACCACCCAACATCCCACCCACATATCCGCCCGCACCTTTCGCGCCATCAGTCAGCGTACTCCCAGCCGCCTGAGCACCACCGACAACACCCTGCCCAGCACTCTGCGCACCGTTCGCAATGCCCTCCCCGGCGCCCTGGGCATTCTTGATCATGGGATCCGTCACACTCGATGCCGGACCACCGTACGAACCCGTGCCCGTATCATCCTTCCCTCCACGCTCCGCTCGGGTAATGCCCTCTTTTGATGTCAAGTTCCCAATGGGGGCAAAGAGGCCATTCTTCCCGACTTGGTTCCCGATCAGATTGTTGACGTCGTCTTGGATCTGGTCCACTTGTGGAATGCCGGTGACCTTGGTCTTGTTGAGGGTGTCTGCGATTGATGTTAGTATATACGCGGGTACAGTTTAATGTGTAGGGAGGAAAGTCACCTTTGGTGGCATAGGAAGCTTTGTTGTCTGTTCCAAACCATTTGAGATATTGGTCCTCGATCCACGGCATCCATTTTTCGTATTGGTCGTTGTAGGCTTCTTTGGCCCATTCCGTGTATGTCTGCTTCTTCTTCTGCTCGTCTGAAAGGCCGTCGTAGATTTGTTTCTTTTGCTCTTCGGTGTGTTCTGGGGCTGAGCCCATGCCGGTTGCATTTTTTGATAGCTTCCATTATTGATTCTTGGGTCAATATGTGATACCTAGGTATTCTTCAAATGATGATAAGGGAAGCTTCAACCTCAATATTCTAGAGAGATGATCATTTCTTATAAACATGTGGCCGTGCTTTCAAGTTCTTGTGGCTGATGGTTATGACGTATCTTGATGTCTAAGAAGCCTGTTTCTGTAAATTGTGGTTCCTGGGTTGGTCTTTACAGGGTTACAGGGGTAATAGCAGGGTTTGAAATCCCATCGCATTGTAACAAAATCATCTACATTTTATTTGTGATTACCCGTAATACCTAGAGCAGGATTTATTACTTGCTAGATTTTAGACAAGGCAAGTTTTTATGGTTTCCGTAGAATATGAGAGGTGGATTTCAAGGGAAGTCACATGTGTACTGAGAAGTTCGCTTGAATCCGGGGAAGAGAAGAAGCATCGACATTGAATACAGTACTTAAATGAATAATAACTTAGTCGCAATGCTTCATAACTTGACTAAAGATCAAAGCCTTCAACCACGAGAGCCTCAGCAGTAAATAGGGGTTTAAACCCATTTAAAACTCATGCAGTACCTCCAAGACATGAATTCCAAACAAGTAAATACTAAATATATCTTCCAGTTTATTAATTTACATAGTAAAGCACGTTTTCTCCCACAGACTTTGCGGTGAAACATCAACATCCGAATCAAAGATAACAGGACAGTGGAGGAAACAATAGCCCCTAAAAACGGAGCTCTACGTAAATCGCTTATTTAACGAAGTTTCACGGAGCCCCTTTTTCCTATACGGTATGCGATGAAACAGTGCAAACTCCATATTCAGGCCTGCATAAAACACGCATCTTGACAACCACGAGCACCGCGGAAAAAGTCATGAAAGAGGTCTGATAATCTACAGGAAAGGTTTCTAGTTACAGGAACTTTCAAATCCTTCAGGATCATAATGAGGTTTATGAAAATTGAAAAAAAAAAAAGGAGGTAGAATGACTACGTGAACATATATCCACTTTCCACGAAAAGAGATAGATAAAACCTCTAGAAGATAGCTTATGAAACTAGTCCAGGGACAATTCTCGAAGCATAATCAGAAAATTGTCGTTTCTAAAGGGCGTACTAATTAGAATTCAATATTCATTAAGGATTTCATGATACATGTAAAGGCAGAGAAAAAGTATGAGTCGACATATCCACTGCTCAGTGATTCATTCCACATCATCAAACAATTCTTAAACATCTATCTCTACATTCTACTCACCTCAAATCAACGGTCAAGTATTCCAAACTCAAATCAAGATACGCACCTCAATAATCATCATCACCTTGTGCTCATCGCTAGTCATCGCCTTCCCATCACTCGCACTATCTGATCGCGACCTCGAACCTGGTGCTCAATCTGCCTGTGTAAGCTTCTCCCACCTTTCCTCAATTTACTACATACATTGGGCTAATGATTTGCTTGTCTAAGAGTGCAACGAGGATAGTTGTAGTTCCAGTTCGGCCGCATGCTGTGCCAACGGAACTTGCTAGAGAATGTTTCAGGGGAGCAGAGGAAGGGATGGATGATTTGATATCTACTGTGAAGGGCTAGATGTTGTTGTACATATTGGTTGGGGATTAGAGCTGAACTACTGGTGAGAAGGCACTGTGATATATCTAAGCTTGTATTGGGTTGAAAGGTCTTCTGAATTCTTTGAACATAAATAATAGACAATCATCTGAGATGCAAATACTTGATTGACCAAAACACAAATATTCTGCGAAACCTCCTTAATTATTAAACAGATAAGAATAGTTATTATTTGCAAGGCGACTTGTCAAACCAGACTTGACACTTTACTAAGGTGAACAGGAGTCACATTATATAACATATTAGAAGAAGTATATGCTAGTATAGCGGGGGGGAAAGACTACCTAGGTGCACAATATAGTCTTTTTGAATTACATGTTACAAATTTTGAAAGTTTAAATGTGTACTAATATACAAGCGGATACATAGTAATATACTGCTATCAGGAAGGAAAGGTAAAAGAGAGTAAGATGCAACCGAACCTAACATATTTTACTAGAAGTGTTTGTTATTTCTAGATTAGGTGGTTGACGTTAAGACCCCTAGCCCCTATTTGATGCCTTGGCTTGGTCCGTGTTCGTGCAAGCACAGATAATGGAGTGGCGCGAAACATTGCAATAAACCGCCGCTGTCTTTTCCTGCGCCTCGAGGTCTACCCACTCTCTTCCTCCAAAAAATGTCAACAGAAACCTCCCCTCTCAGTCCAGAGCCGACAGACCCCGTCGATGAATACCTCGACCAGGAAACGCGAAAGAAGAGAGACCCTGTCTACCTCCTCGTCGTCTACTCCCTCTCCCTCGCCGTCTCGATTGGCGGATTCGCCTGCGCAACATGGGGATACATAATTGTAAGGACTTCGTCCTTCGACGAATACAGCAAGCAGACAATGCTGGATAGCTACGAGAAATACTTTATCGGTATGGAGAGCGTCTGGATCTTGCTAGGCGTGAATGTCATCTGGACCGCGCTCAATCTGCGGGCCGCATTCAAGGGAACCAACAATGAGCTATGGCCCATCAATATGGTGTATGACTTTGGGATATGGGCCATGTTGATCGCGTTTGGGGTTTTGAATATGGTTGAAGCGCTTTTGGACAGGAATCTGTGTAATGGGCATTGGCAGAATGAGGAGCTGTATAAGAAGTGCGATATTGAGATGTTTAGGCTCTTGGTAGTTGAATTGGTGGCTGTGAACCTGGGTATTCTGGCTGCGTAAGTCCTGGACTCGAGGCCCAAGATCCCAACCTACTAACAGGAACGTCTTAGGGTCCTCCATTTCATCCTCCTAGTTGCTAGATGCTGTACCCAGGGACGCCGGAACGATATCACGATAGCTCGGTTGCTGAAGGCTCGGATCCGCGAAGAAGAGTACATACTATTGGGACTAGTAGAGAGGAGGGCACAATTATTGCATGAAAACGAGGCATTGGAGATAGGGGCGGGATTCGATAGGCCATTACCTCCTGTTCCTGTGGAAGTAATTGACGGGGATATCGACAACGTCCGCAGTGGCAGTGTGGAAGAGGATCTTATAGATATGGCAGCCGAGGACAGGCCTACCCAGCTTTCTAGAGTCGATGTCGATGTCGATGTCGACGCCAGTACTGGGGATTGTGTTCCAGGCGTCCAAATCACACCGCCAACTCCAACCAAGTCGACTTGATATCAGAAATATAGATTGTCTACTACATGGTCCCCCTTGAGAAGCGACTTTATGTGATATGTCCTTGATAATGGGACTTTCAATGGTTTGTTCAGCCCTTGTCCTCCTATCTGTGGCTCGAAACCCACCAGGTTCGCCGAAGCAGTATTAGACCCCCATCCATACCAAAATTATTTGTAAGGATATTTCTAAACTCTTTGTTGATGGTTGACTCATTATTACAGGACACATTAGAAGTTTACCCAGAGGCAGAGATGGAAGAAGAGCTAGCCAATACATTTGTCAAGCGACTCTGAATTTGAATTTACATTCTCACATTTGGTCGACCCCGCATTTACCCCACTACCCCTCGATTACCAACCTAGCAACTTGAGATCCCTATCCTGCAACATTTCCAAGTAAGAACAATCGTGTCCAAGCTTTACTTTTCGTTCGCTAGGCAGACCAAAGAATCGCGTCTACTCACTATGGCTTCGTACTCAATTCTCGTCCTCCCCGGTGATGGCGTTGGCCCCGAAATCATACCTGAGGCTATCAAAGTCCTCAATCTCATTTCAGCTCATTCAGACGTCAAGTTCAAGTACAAGACGGCTCTAATGGGTGGTTGCAGCATAGACAAACATGGTGTAGCACTCACAGAGGAAGTCCTTGAGCTTGCAAAGAAAAGTGATGCGGTGCTATTTGGAAGTGTTGGAGGGCCGAAATGGTAAGCTGGAACCTCGCAGTTCTGCTGCGACTGAACATTGATGAGTAATGGATAGGGGAGCAGGCAAAGTCCGCCCCGAACAAGGCGTCCTCACTCTGCGCAAAGAACTCAACGCCTTTGCTAACCTACGTCCCTGCCGCTTTGCTTCCAAATCACTAACCGATCTCTCCCCGCTAAAATCCTCTATCATTGAAGGGGCAGACTTCATGATTGTCCGCGAGAACTGCGGCGGTGCTTACTTTGGCACCAAAATTGAAGAAGACAACTTTGCTTCTGATCCTTGGCAGTATTCAAGAGAGGAGGTAGAAAGAGTTGCGCATGTCGCTGCTGCTCTTGCATTACAACACAATCCACCCCAGCAGGTTATTAGCTGTGATAAGGCAAATGTGCTTGCGAGCAGCAGGCTTTGGAGGAGGGTTGTAAGTGAAGTGTTTGCAAAAGGTTATCCGCAGATCAAGTTGAGCCATCAGTTGGCAGATAGTGCGGCGATGTTGATGATGAAAGACCCGCGGAGCTTTAACGGGGTTGTTCTTACGGACAACACGTGAGTTGGTAATGATTTTTGGTGGTGATGTACTAACGGTGGGCAGATTTGGAGATATTTTGTCGGATGTTAGTAGCGTTATTCCTGGGTCTCTTGGTCTCTTGCCTTCTGCTTCGTTGTCAAGCATCGGGAAGGACTCGAAGACTGTAGGAATCTATGAGCCTATTCATGGAAGTGCTCCAGATATTGCTGGCAAAGGCAAGTGACCCACCAACCAAGAGCTAGTCTACTAACTCTCTCTCCAAGGCATTGCAAACCCCATCGCAACGATTCTGTCAGCTTCAATGATGTTGAGATATTCGTTCGGCCTTGTGTCAGAAGCTGAAGCGATTGACCGAGCCGTCGAGAAGGTCCTCGATGCCAAGGATATAGGAGGATTGGAAATCAGAACGCGGTAAGTTGTACACTATCAACTTCCTGCATTCTTTTACGAACCTCTGCAGCGACCTAGGCGGCACGGCTGGAACTGTCGAGATAGGGAAGGTGGTTAGGGAGGTTCTCCACAGTATCTTGCGGCGAAGCTCCGCAGGAACAGGAGAGGCACAGTAGCGACGGCTGCAGCGCCTTCCAGAACAATATGCACGTAATACGGAGGTACAGTACGCCGCCGGCTAAGTGTTGAGGGCATTGATCGGATTGGTGCCCTCGCTTCTGTCACTGTCAGCTTCTCGGATTCTTTCCATTTACACAATTGACTTTAAGCTACGGTATGTTTTCGAACATGGAGAGCCTAGGCTAGGCTACCTAGGCTAGGTAGGTAGTTAGGAAATGAAGCAAAGTATTCCCACTTTGCGGAATTGCGGATTGTACCCGGTTGTAGTCGGCTTTGAAGTCCTGATTTTTCTTCTGATTTTGAGTGGCTGAAACTGAGCCGCACAAATTGGTGGCGTTGGATCACTTTTTTTACACTTTTGTTGCCTGGTTGGGGCAAGACTTCGAGTTCTCTTGGCATGCATCGCTAAACCGTCGTGTAAATAATACGGAACTTGGTGGCCTGACGATATCGGCGAGAATTAATGCGAGTCTCACATAATACTGTTACAGTATATCAATATTGGAACAAAACAATTCGGCGCTTCTTTCTTCTTCCTTCAGTTCTGACTCGTTTTCTAGAAGTTTTCTCTTTCTTCTAGAGTTCTTCTAGAAGGAAGGATCCCCGCTAATTGGCGGCGCCACGGCGCCACGGCGCACTTAATCATGCAGCATACCCTAGCCTGCAGCGAGCATCCGCTATAGAAAAACGGCACCGCATGTTTACATGACTACATCGTAAATTACCTTATGTATTCCGTACCTCTAAGGCTCTACTCCGTAACAGCTGATTTGGCGGGATTACGAAGTATTATTGTTTACTTCGTATAGAGGTAAACGATTTAATGGAATGGAATCGACTTAAGCCTTTCCAAGAAGGTGCTGGTCTTTCAACGCTCGCCAAAATCGACTATTTAGTCAGAATGCTTGGCGTAACTTGGCATTTGTACAACTGAGTCGATATATCAGTCGTTATTCGTTCTTTTTCCGTGGCGGCTTTAGCTCCTGTTTACAAAGACCCAGGGTTGTGGTCGATCTTAGCTAAAATCGTCACTAGCCACCTTCAAGCTTCGACTGATTTTTTCTTCGCTCCCCAGATTACCTCCTATCTCAGGCTTAATTTATAGAGATGGCGGTAATTGGTAAATATAGACTATGTAATCGCTATCTTACTGACTCACACCCCAACCCAACCACCAAGAAGAAGAACCCCTCTATCTTCCTTCCAGAAGAAAACAGTTTATTCGGCGGCGGCGGATTCCTAGCCTCCCTGCCTGACTCTCAGACTCGGACTCGGATTCGCAAGATCTTGCCATTATTACCAACAGGGAAACAATGACCAGTCAAATGAAGAGTATTTATCTCTGTCATCATCGAAACCAGTTAGCAGCTTCAAGCTGTCGGCGTAACGTTCCCTAACAGGCGCCCACCTCGATCTGCATGCAGCCTCGGGTCGGGCCCCATTAATCTCATTGCTATAAACATAAACAACTGGGCCCTCCCTGAAGTCCAGCTTGACATTATCCTCTCGTTTCAGCATTGATCTCGACCAGAAATCAAGATGCCCGAACATGAGATGCAAGCAGCAGAGCTGCATGAGCAGGTTGTGGAGCAGGAGCTTGCCAACAGGGAAAAGTCCTCAGTCAACCCTGACAAGGTCAACCTCGACCTAGGCTTTGCGCAACCGGTTGCAGATGAGAAGAAAGCCATTGATACTCCTGTGTACGACTCGGAGACCGCTTACTCGGACACTCCTGATGATGAAGAGCCGAATGAGCACGAAAAGGTTGTGCTGAGAAGAAGTGCGTACATCTAACGTTATATCACTGGACACATTCTAATAAGTCGCAGTTGGCGAAAGTCTGCCAGTCGCAGCATGGCTGGTCGCCATTGTCGAGCTTTCTGAGCGCTTCACGTACTACGGTTGCCAAGGTCTGTTCCAGAATTACATTCAAAAACCACTGGATGGAAGTCTGGGACGAGGTGCATTAGGACAGGGTCATCAAACTGCCACTGCTTTAACGACGTTTTTCTCGCTTTGGTGTTACGGTAAGCTTCAAATCCTCTCACTCGGTATAGATCACCACTGATGTAATAAAGTGACTCCGATCTTCGGTGCCATTGTTGCCGATCAATACCTAGGCAAATATTGGACCATCGTTTGGTTTGGATGTGTCTATGTCGTTGGTCTCCTCATCCTATGGGTAACGGCTTTACCTACATCCCTCGCAAATGGCGCAGGAATGGGTGGTTTCATTGCAGCTATCCTAATCATCGGTATTGGAACCGGTGGCATTAAATCAAACGTCGCTCCTTTGATTGCAGACCAATACACCCGGAAGAAGATGGCCGTCAAGACTCTCGTCAAGACTGGCGAGCGAGTCATCATCGACCCTGCCGTCACGATCCAAAGAATCTACCTAGTATTTTATTGCTGTATCAACCTCGGATCGCTGTCCCTGATTGCGACGCCTTATATGGAGCGTGATGTCGGATTCTGGTCCGCTTTCCTGATGTGTTTCTGCATGATGATTGTAGGACTCATTGTCGTTGTCCTGGGCCGGAAGTTCTATATCGTGCGACCACCTCAGGGCTCCGTCATTACCAACGCCTTCAAGGCCATCGGCATCATGATCAGGAACCGCAACATGAACGCACCCAAGCCATCCTACCAAGAGGAATTTGGCCGCACAGGCGCGGTATATCCATGGGACGATCTATTCATCGACGAGCTGAAGCGGGCACTGATTGCTTGCCGTGTCTTCCTTTTCTACCCCATCTACTGGCTGGTATATGGTCAATTCTCCGGAAACTTCGTCTCGCAGGCCGGGCAGATGCGTCTCCACGGCATCCCCAACGACTTGCCGCAGAACTTTGACCCGATCTCTATTCTCTTCTTCGCGCCTATCATGGATCGTCTGGTATACCCTCTGCTCCAGAAACATCACATCAAGTTCCGTCCCATTGCCCGTATCTCCTGTGGCTTCATCATTGCCTCGACATCTATGCTTTACGCAGGCGTTTTGCAACATTTCATCTACAAACAGGGGCCCTGTTACGACAAGCCGCTTTGCGATGCTAGTCTTGTCAACGGCGTGAATATTGGAAACAATATCCACATCGCGATCCAAGTCCCAGCGTACATGCTCATCGGCATCTCCGAGATCTTCGCGTCCGTCACAGGTCTCGAATACGCATACATGAAGGCTCCTCCTAGCATGAAGTCTTTTGTGCAAGCCATGTACCTGCTCACCAACGCCTTCGGATACGCTTTAGGAGAGGCGTTCACGCCACTTGTGGGTGATCCACAAGTCGAGTGGTTGTTCGTTGGTCTTTGTGTGGGCAGTTTCTGTGTGGGTGTGGTGTTCTGGATCTTGTATCATCCATTAGACAGGTTGGAGGATGAGATGAATAGTTTGGATGCGAAGCATGCCGAGCTGGAGAACAAGCATGCGCTAGAGGTGACGGGTGTGGATATACCTGTTAGTGGGGATGCCCACAGGGTTAATCAAAAGGCCGAGTAGAGTGGAAGTTAGAATTATATTAATGTGTGATGAGAGATAATTAACGCATGATGAATAGAATCGAGATTGCCGTCAATTCCTACATCAAGACATATTGATTTTTCACTCCACGTGAGCCTTTCTGTGACTTCATACCCGATTAAGCGCTTGTTATGCAATTCCTTTTGTCTCATTGTATCTTGTAGCCCTAGGATCAAACAACTTAAAACATAGGTAATACCAATTACGGGAGTATTACCTCCACCGTCTATCACTGAAGATGCCTGCAAAGAGGACGTGGAAAAGCGCTGAAAATGCAAGAATAAGAAAGTTCACGAGACAGGTGGAAGAAATAACTTGATTCCATCCTGGATTTAAAAGATTTGAAGTCATATGAAAAGACAAAGGAAACCTGGAAGTCAAGCCTTGCTTGGTTGGAAGAAAAGAGAGAAAGTTGAGAGGGGGTCGAGTCACGTGCTCAGGCGACTGCCGCTAAAAACCATGCTAAACTCAGCGCGTCTCCTCCTCCACCTCCATCTCTTCCTGATCAAGTTCAACGTAACATTCCATTCACGAAACATCAACTCGCTCCTCCGAGCTCCCCACCGTTACCCAAGCATCTCACCATGTCGCATCAAAGTAAGTTGTTCTTAAACCTCTGCTTTCTTAAATAGAATGACACTTTTCAGCACCCGTCGATGAGCCGCCAGCCTTGGACGACGCTTCAAACAACATTGACAATTCCAATAACTCTTCTGAACTTTGGAGCGATATTGATGATATTTATGATGAAGATGACGAAGATGATGAAGCTGTTGTCGTTCCCGAAGATGAATACTACGCCGACTTGATCGAGAGTCTCGAAGAAGACGATTCCCTTTCCCTCTCGGGCTTTGACGAATCAGATCGTCTGTTGTCAGTAGCCCAAACATCAATCTATCGTCAAACGACGATGGACGTGTCGAGGGTACCTAGTGGACTCGAGGGTCTAGTAGTAGCGGCGAGTACGGGGGTGATTCAGCAGATGCTATCGTCTACCGGGGGACATCTCGTAGCGGATCGAGGTAAATTTATCCCATTCTCTGCCTTGAAATTGCTGCTGACAACATCATTCCTCAGAATGGACTATCCATTACGACGATTCCTTCGCCATTCACCTCCTAGAGCTGTACGACCCTTTTCCGTACACACATTACGAACCTTACGACCCGTCTAAAGATACACCAAGTCTTTCGAAGTTTCCTCAGCTACCGATCGAAATCAGATGCATGATATGGAAACTCGCGACTCCCAACCCTCGACAAGTGCCTGGCGCAATAACATTCATTACAAATTTCGATATTTCTAGCGCTCGTGCGATCCTTCCAGCCCCACGAGACCTTAATGCTGCATACTACATTAACAGAAATGCTGATGTGTTTTCATTCCAAGGCGAATGGAGGAATTTAGCAGGAGGTCAAAATGGACAAGATACAGGTGATATGCTTGTGCCTTGTTGGAGCGGAGTGATGGCCCTCTTTCATACCGGCCATGAAGCAAGAGCTGCTGTACAGACTCGCTTCCACCTGGATTGCGAATCAATAATGCCTGGAGAAGATAAGTTGTGGTGGGATAAAGAAGACGTTCTGTATTTCCCTGGCTTCGGCGACTCCTCTCGGCGGATGGTCACTGAGAGATGGCTGTCTCTGCCCCCCCCCAAGGTCGAGCGCTGAGTCTTCAGAACTGTCGACTATCCAACACCTCGCATTACCTCTCGCTCAAAGCCTCGCGGTGAGTCTTGGTGTTGAATATCATGTCCTCATGCGCATTTTCCGTCCCTAGAGCCTAAGGATGGCGATGTTACGGATTCATGGCTAGCAAATTTTCCGCACCTGAAAAGTATGACTTTGCTATGCGATCCTGGAAAAGTCGAGGACCGAGGTTATGGTAGTTTGGTTCTTTATGAGCCAGAAGATGTTCCACTACCAACCATTTGCTGTTGTAAACCAATTTATGTGGTAGCAAAGATCACCGAAAGAATTGAGTCTGGCTTGAACCTGAGGAAATCACGTGGCTCCAGCTCTCCCGAACAGGAAGCTCCATCTATCGAGTGTGCTGTCTTGTGTTGGTCGAAACGAGGCACACGAAAGGCGAAATGAAGTGCGGCACTGCAGCCTTATCAAACATTGGAACCTCGAGAGGCAAGTAATCCAGTCTACAGAGCATCTCATATAAACTCTAGCTAGTTTCGTAAAATTAATGTCTCCTTAGCATGGCTTCCTTGCCCAAGACTTCCTTCAACTGCAAGTAAGACTTCTCAACCTTCTTCCAATCCTCATCTTCTGAGCCTTTATAAGCAATCATCTCGTTATGCGTCTTACTCACGTGTATTACATCTTCTCTCCCCGGTTCAGGCCGATTCTATAGTTCGCATTAGCCTCTTCGTCCCGTTGGAACCAGCAAGATCTAGGTACTCACCCGCTCATCAACTCCTCCACTCGTCTCCAGGAACCACCACACCTTGAACCGTCCCTCTTCACACAGTTTTGCAAACCGACTCTGACTCTCTCCCAACCACCTAACCTCTCTCTGCATCTTCTTGATCTCCTCGCTCACGCCCACATGGTCATCCTCTCCCGCCGTCGCAAGCGCCATATTCTTCCACGGCGCACTATTCCTCGGAACCCCGAAAAACAACACCGCCCTCGTCCTCTCCAAAAGCGCCTGATCCGAGAACAGAATCCCCTTTAGCAACGGCCCGCCGAAACTATGCGCTAGCCATACCAAATCCCCATTTCCGTCTCCTGCGCTTCTCGTCACTTGCTCAATAGCGAATCGCGCGATTTCTTCCGTCTCAATCCTGTCTTCGTCTTCTTTGCTGTATCCGAAACTTAGCACTCGTATCTGAGTTGCTGGCTCGAAGATGCCTGGCAGTAGATCGCGCAGCCAGAAGCAGGATGTGTCTTCGTCTGTCCAGCATTCTGTCACGTGGCCGCCATGGCCGTGGATTGCGATGAGACTGACATGAAATATTAGTTGCTAGTGTGTGAGGTATAGAAGATACGATGCGATGCGCTTCGATGCTTACGTGAGAGTGGGATTAGGAGACGAGTAGATTTCATGAAGTGCGAGATTGTTCTGAGTCTTTTCAGGTTTCGGGGGCTGAGATTCGGATTTTTCTTTGCGAGCTTTGGGGGTGAGGTGGTGTAGAAACTTCTTCATGATTGTTGATGGAAGGTGCATGCAGATAGAGAAGAGGTGCTAGAAAATGATGGACTTGTGAAAGGTGGGGGGAGGGGATTCCTGTTTCATATCACAAGCGAGCAAAGAAGGAAGGCCCGACCATTAGGCAGCAGCGTTGTTTGCGGCGCATTGTATTGTCAACATTGTCTACCTGGCCTGGGCATGTCATATCGCACGTACCATTCTATAACAGTAACAGTAACAATTAAATTAAAGAAAGTAGATAAGAAAATTGTTTTGATATGTCGATTCGCAGTGGACACTACCTTGGTTGAGCTGCCATATAGAGAAGCGGTTCGTGCAAACGCGGCAATGAGAACTAGAGAAACAGGTACGATCATGAAAAGGTTCTCTCCAAAAAGTAAAGGAAAGTCAAACGACCTCGAGCGGGACGGCCCGAAAGCTTCCAGCTGGGAGTGATGTATATAAATATTCATGATGGGGTAGATAGGCATTTGCTTGAAAGTAAACAATGAAGTGTTAGTTCAAAGTAGAGCAGCGATGGAAATCAAGGTAATTGGGCTGTGCTTTTGACGAAGGCGGTTGTTGATGCCTGGACTTCGTCTTCTATCTATATCCAACTGTGCTCGAGGTAGGGGATCGTTGGAGCCTGCCGCATCTTCAATCCAGGTGCAGGTGCCAGGTGCTGGGTGGCTAAACCAATTGGTACCGCGAGAAGATGTTTGGATCATCAGGATGCACGGAATGACACGGCTCGCGAACATCAAGAAACCAAATTCAAACGATAACAACATACAGAGCAGAACGAGAAGAGAAACAGGAAGTTCTGACAACAGAGGTGCGCGTTATGCTACAAAAAGGCATAACGTGAACGTAAGTAGATTATATCTTGGCCCCCAACTTGCGTTTCTGCGACGAGATGCAATAGAGATCACAGACAACCACTTGGATGAGGATTCTCAAATCAAATGAACATATAGTAGAACGGTGAGAGTGTTTTAGCGGAGAGGAAAATTGTTAAAAAGAGACATTGAGCAAGAGAAGACAATGACTAGTTTCCCTAGCGCAGCGACCACTTCACGTGACCCTCCTCTTATCTCTCGTGATGTTTGTTTGTGAGACGCACCTTTACCTTCCTTGATATAACCCATCTTGCGTTGTCCTGCTATCAATGTCAGTGGACTTATTTGAACCATCTCTATGCCTTCAAATCCGCCGGCAGAAGGAAATCAGAATGCCTCCTCGGCGCCTAAAATTCCAGCAAATGGATGGACGAGGAAAGACCGCCCCTGCGACGCGTGTAGGAGACGCAAAAGTAGATGTATAATGCCCCAGGACTCGGAAACTTGTATACTATGTCAATCTCGCGCAGAACAATGTACCTTTGTTCAAAGTCCTCAGAGAAGAAAGAGGCGGAAACTTGACGAGGATGAAAAAAATGCGGATGGGATGAAACTAGGGTATGATTAGACATGTACATTATGGACTTTACGGCTAACTATTTGATATAGACCTCTAGGGGTGGAGAGAAGCAGTAGGACTCTGACTCATCTAAAGCTTCCTGGCTGACCTCTAAGATATCCACGCCAAACCTCCAATCAACGATTACAGAGCCCTGCCTGGCCCTTCGCTCTTGAAGCAAACACTAGGCCTCCAGAACCGGCAGCATGGCCAATATCTTGGTCAAACTACTGAGTATGATACTCGTCTCATCAACCTATCGCCATTCAATGGACGAGGAGAGTACGTCAGCATGCCAGGAACACTTCGACGTGTCAGTCCAAAGACTCACTTCATCATGAAATCCGAAAGTCAAGCAGAAGTGGATGACGAGCTCGCGAATCTTGATCTCGTAGAAAGCATCGTTCAGCCACATGGCCAGGCTCTAGTTGACTTGTACTTTCGGATTGTCCACCCAAGTTTCCCGATCATGCATAAGAAAGTGTTCCTTGAGAAATATGATCGAACGTATCGGGAGTTCACGCCACCTGTTTTAGCTGCCGTCTATATATTAGCGCTGAATTGGTGGTCTTATAGTCCCGATCTTGTTAACCTTCCTAAGCCAGATGTCATGAAGTTGGAGAAACTCACTCCCAAGATGATGAGTGATGTCCTGAATCGACCAAAGCTTTCAACTGTGCAAGCCGGATTGTTGCTTCTTCAGCGTCCTGATGGTGACTCATGGGCTCTCACAGGTCAACTTATCGCGGTGGCACAGAATTTAGGACTTCACCTTGACTGCTCCGGATGGAAGATTCCCGAATGGGAGAGGAGTTTAAGAAAGCGACTAGCCTGGGCACTTTATATGCAAGATAGGTGGGGAGCATTGGTCCACGGCCGACCGCTACTGATCCACGAGGATAATTGGTCAGTGAAGCCGCTTGAGGATAGGGATTTCCCTGAGACTGCTGAGGATGACGATGAGGAAGAAGGAAGTTCAGAGATTGAGAAGGGGAGACTGACGTTCGTCCATATGATTTCTTTGACTGAAATCCTAACCAGTATTCTGAGGACATTCTTCTCATTACGCTCCACGGCTTCCTTGGAGAGTGAGCGTGAAAATGCGACCACGGTAACATTGGAAAAGGCAAAGCCAATCCAGTTGAGATTGAAGGATTGGTATTCGAAACTGCCTCCAAGTCTGGCAGTAGGGGACACGAAAGCAAGAAAACTTTCTTCAACTGGTAAGCATCTCATTTGACTAATTTTCTGGATATTAACCAAGCCAAGGATCATTGCACCTTGCATACTTTGCGGCAGAAGTGACCCTTCACCGAGCGATAATCCGCTTTGACACTAGCAACACTAACGATCATATCCGGTCCATCACTCGAGCTGCAGCAAAGATGCGCTTCATTTCTGCCATTGACCTCGTCAATAACCTTGAGCCCGCACACCTCCAGAGCTTCTGGTACTTCGCTTCTAAAGTCAACCTCGCAATTATCGCGACATTCGGGAGTCTGCTGTGGGCTACAAGCCAAAGCACAGACGAAGCTAATTTTTACCGATCTAAGCTCGCAGAATATCGGTGGACATTGAGAGTGAGCAGTAAGGGTGCCGAGTTCATGAAGTTTACAGTTGGGATGCTAGATGCCAGCACAGTCTTTATGAAAGACGGTAGCAAGGTCGCGACGCCGAAGACCATAAACCCCGATGCTCCTCAAGATAGAAAAAAGGAGCAACTCATTCCTTTAATGGATACGAGCCAACAAACGTCGGATCTTACAGCTACTGGGTTGATTGAAGTGTCTCCGAGCGCTGGATACTCGACCGAATCTGCAGGTGTCTACGAAGCCGATTTTGACGCCTCTACTATCGCGCAAGATATCCGACCAACGTGGTCAGATTTTGCAGAGAACGTGAACTTTACAGCTGGGGATATACAAGATTGGAATCTGGACCAATTGTACAACTTTGAGGATGTGCAAGGGGTTGATCCGCTGCTTGCGAATCGGAGGTTCATTCAGGAGTATGATGAGAGGGGAAACAACTTTGCTGGTTTCTGAGCTCATCTGAAACATTGCAGTCAAGACATATATTTTGTTTCCCCACCCAACTTGAGTCACTCGAGTGAATTAGTCCCAAGTCCTATGAGGCCTGAATTAGAGACATGTGTGGAAGGGATATAATGGAGAATAATAGAAAGAACAGATTCAAAGCTGGCCGTCTGTCCAACTTGTGAATTCGATGAAGCAAAATACGCGCATCAGTATCTCGTCGCATTTCAATTCAGCTCTCTAAACTTTTCTTGACCTTTTCCATGTCGACCCAGAATCCGTGTTTAAGTCTAAAAGAGAGACCGTACATCAAAACCCGTATGTGCTGCCGGAAAATGGCCTTCCAAGACTCCCGAGAGTGGCGTAACTTCTCATCCTTATCATAACTTTTGCACACCTCCAGAAACTTCTTGGGGTCATCAGTTATCACGCCATCAACGTCTTGCCTGATGCTCCATTTCATCCACGATTCCTCATTCACCGTCCATAGCAGTATGGAGCGGTCAGCCTTCTTCTTCTTGACTTCCCGAAGTAAAGAATTTCCACGTGGCCCCACTATCAACATCTGAAACATATTAATACCAACGCCAGGAACCTTGAGGAACTGCCGCGCATAATCTGCGCTGAATCCGTTGTGCGTTATAGGATATCCCGGTAGATATTTCATGCAGAGGGGGAGGTATTTCGCCTGTCGATATTAGACGAGAAGAAACGTATGTAGGGTATAGAAACTTACCGCCCAGCATCCCACTAATACGCGTTCATTCCAAGGGCGTGATGACTTGACGTCTGCTAACGTAGCGGCAACCAACCTGAAAAGATCATCGGCGTAATTATCAACCTTGGTCTGGGCGGTGTTGTTGCCCATTATGACTTCCATCAGGCTCGGCAAAAGAATCTTGACGTCTAGCAGTATCCAAATGTCTTCAAGACCTGGAGTTGTTAAATACTCCAAAAGATCTATCAATCTAGGCATTGGTTGGTGTGGTGTTTTCAAGGTGCGCAGCGTCTTGATATAATCCCAGTTGCAGTCTATAAGCTTCTCATCTTTTCCAAAACACCGTTTGAGAGTATCATCCTGGATTTGATAAGCTCTGCTCGGATTTTGGCCCAGTTCGATGGAGGGGTTGGAATCTTACGTGGGAAAGAAGAACCACGCCGTCTTTAGACAGATGTAGATCGGTCTCGATGCCGTGCGCCCCTATTTCTACTGCTCCCTGAAACGCGCTCATTGTGTTTTCTGGGTTTGTGGCTTTGTATCCTCGGTGGGCAATAGTTTGGGGACGTCTCCCATGCGGGGTATCTTTTGCGAATGTAAAAGAAGCTTGGACATTTTGTTAGTTGGACTGGAAGGAGAAATCGCGGCCTGTCGAGACATACACGGTGGAGTTTCCGTCTTCCTCTCTAACAAGGGTACAGATGCCGCCATTTTCACGGTATTGTACGTGTGCTATGGCGCTTGACTTCTGAGTTGACTTGGGAGGCTCAAAAGACAAGCTTAGATAGTTGTGTTAGACGATGGTAGTTGGAAATAGGTAGATATATAAAAGGTGGAAACTAAGCTTGGACCCGGGAACAACGGGAAATAATGGGTGTGGCTGCAGTAAGTCGGCCCCACCTACAAGTACGGAGTATATATTACTACCCATGCAGCGCACCGGCGTTAGATGTTACATCCGCTGCAAGACTTAGGTAGCTGCGACATCAAAAACACAATTATCAACCAATTCGCCTTAATTCTAGTATAAAAGCGCGGTATCTGATTTAGCCAATTATATGCTATTGATATAACCAGGAAATCATTGATACTAGCGACGGAGTCAGCTTATGTAAGACGCTCCAGTATCTCAACTTCAACTTCCAAGTCACGAGAAACTGCTACCGTCCCATGCAAACTATCCTCCGACCATTCTTCTCAAGCCACCGCTCGCTCGCCCGTGCTCAACGTTTTCCCAAAGTCGAGACACCAAGATATCGAACCATGAGTTTAGGTAGTGGAGGTGTTGCCGCCGCCCAATATGCCGTGACTGTTACTGCGCCAGCCGCGTTGGGTGCGGTGCCGGATAATGTGAATGAGAAGAGCCATTGGCTGAGAGATGAGGAAGGCAAAGGGGAACTGAAGGGTTTTGTAAATCCATGGGAGAGTTCTCATGATTTCTCTTTCCCCGAAATATTCAAGGCTATGGTCCAGTGAGTGCTTCTCTGGCTCCATTTCCACCAACTACAGGGCTCTACTTTCCTAGCAGTGTTGGGCATCGGTGTTAGAGGCAAGGATCCAAATGGCTGATATGAACTTTGCAGTCACAAGTTCTTCTCTGGGAACAGCCAGAGGCCTGATACCACACCGCCAACGGTTTCTGTCGTCAAACCCCAGTTCCTCCCATCCAGAACAAGCTCACATGCTCTGCGTGCAATATGGTTAGGACATGCATGCTACTACGTTGAGTTTCCCACTGGCCTACGGGTTCTATTTGATCCCGTATTTGAAGACCGCTGTTCGCCGTTCTCCTGGCTAGGCCACAAGAGATTCACCCCGAAACCCTGTGACATCTCTGATATCCCAATTATTGATTGTGTAAGTCATCATTCCAGTCTTATTTTGTCTATCCTGGTAGCTGATACGTACTTGATGGGTAGGTTATCATAAGCCACTCTCACTACGACCATCTTTCTCACCCCACCATCGTCGAAATTCAAAAACGTCACCCCTCGGTCCAGTTCTGTGTTCCAAAGGGACTGAAAAGATGGTTTGCAGATTGCGGCATTAAGAATGCTGTCGAGCTCGACTGGTGGGAGGACGTTGACCTCACCTTGTCCAAAACAGAAGGCGAGAAACCTTCGTCAAGTTCCTCGACGTCTGGTCCATCAAAAGATGACATTACGGCGAGGATTTCTTGCCTTCCTTGCCAACATACATCTGCGCGTACTCCTTTTGATAAATCAACTACATTGTGGGCTTCTTGGTCGGTTTCTTCGAGTGGCAAGTCTGTGTACTTTGCTGGTGACACCGGCTATCGCGCCGTTCCACACCTGCCTAAAGAAGTCGACGATTGGGGCTCAGATCTTGCTCATCTGCCCGTCTGTCCTGCTTTCAAACAAATTGGCGAACTTCGCGGTCCCTTTGACCTTGGATTAATTCCGATCGGAGCATATAAGCCAAGGCATGTTTTAAGTCCCGTGCATTCGAATCCGTATGATTCTGTTGAGATTTTCAAGGATACCAAGTGTAAAAAAGCCATAGCAATACACTGGGGGACGTGGGCGGTGGCAGAAGAGAGCGTGCTTGAGCCGCCACAATTGCTCAAGAAAGCGATGGCCAAGAGTGGACTTCCTGAGACTGGAGTTTTCGATGTTTGTGATATTGGGGAAAGTAGGGAGTTTTGATACTTTGGAGTGGAGTTGTGGGCTCTTGTGCTATCGTGATGGAGTACTGGCTTGCTTCGAATAGTGTAGGACCGTTAGGCTGATCCCATGCTCTGTCTGCAACTGAGGGATATTACTGACGCCAACGCAAGATAGTTGTATATCAATAGATTGTTCAGTGTGGACAGTATGTGTATATGATTTTGACCCCACTTCTATAATTGAGGTGATAGTGTAAGACATGAAGACCCTGGTAATGATACAGCGATACCGCGTATTATAGCATTGCTCCTTGCCTTCCGCGGGAAGAGCGAATCCTGATTTCATACACGTAGAAGCAATAATCCCCTATAAACCCTCAGCTACTTCCCAGGACTCCTTCATATGACCCGGTAAATCACTCATGCCAGCTCCAAAAAGCACCATATGCCCCTCCATAAACGCCTCCAGTACCCAACAAAAGGATCCTAAGTTGCTTCCTTAGCAAGCCCGAAATTTACATCACACCCTTCCACCAGCAGTCCCTTCAATCAAAGGCAGCATCCCTTACATCAATGGCCCCCTAAAACCAACAAGCGACCGTATAACTAGGGACCCTTCCAGCGCAGCACAGCGCCGATGAATCTCGGGGAAAAAAGAACAGGATTGAAAAGACGACGAGCATAGACTAGACCGCGTGGATGATTTGAGATGAGGATGTCTTTCGTGAACTCGATTCATCGAGTTCGACCCAATCATTAGTATGCGGCTTCCAAATCCTTCCTACTGAAATCGGATCTGTGTCCATTTTGCCGGATGGGGGATGCGATCCGGCTTTACTACCCCTACTTCGAGTCCTGCTCCTACTGAATACCGAACTGGTAAACGACCGCATCTGCGCAAAGAATCCAAGCTCGGGTATTAAGGGTTTGTAAACAGGCGCACAGCAGCATATCACGCTGCAGGTTTGTTGAACCGTTGCCCAGATGGGATCGAGGACTTCGACTTTTGATTTGCTGGTAGCGCTGAAGCCATAGCCGATCTTGACGAAACCGAGAATGCCGGCTCTGTTGAATTGATTAGTGATTACCTCGATATGGAGTAACTTGTACTTACAGTCCACCCACGATGAATATGGCAAACAACTTTATTTTTACAGTTGTCTTCACCTTCAACGACTGTACCATCCAAATCGCCAGACCGATAAGGGCAAAATCCACTAGAGAATTAGGTGTTTCGCCCGCGGCAAGAAAATCTTGACTATTGATGCAGTGACCTTTGAGTTTGGGCTCCCAGAGTTTTCGTGCTGGTAGGCATTCCATCCAGTGTACCATATAAGTAGAAATAGACCAAGCTACCTGGATAATGCCCAAAATCCAGACGCAGAAAATGAATGACCGTTTGACATGAAATATACGGTAGTACAGGAAAAGAAGACTGAGTTTTGCAAATAGCTGCTGCATGCAAAACTGTGGCCCCATAGAGTACCCGGCCTAGTATAGACAAATAATTAGCAAGAAGCCTTTACCGATTCGTAACAAACTGTTACCTTTTTAATATGTACGACTTCCTCTTTTGTCCATTTAGTATTGCCGTTCATCACTGACAAGACTAGACGAAAAGCATAGTTAGCACAATTAATATGCACGGCAAGAGTTACAACACCAACTTACGGAACAGAAGCGGTATCACGTATAAGATAAAGAAGAAAGTAGCCAAGACGGCGAACCAGTCTTCCCAGCTAGGCTTGCGATTGGCACGGCGCACAGCTACAAAACGGAGCGCAGTCGCTGTAATAGCCAGCACCACCCCCACGATAGCCAGAATAAAGCATGTTTCTTGCAATGAGTTGTTCGAGATGTTAAACCCCATATCGACTAACCATCAAATGGTAGTAAAGTATTGCTCAGAGGCGATAATCTTGCGATTGCTGGTGGCAAGACAGGCTGGCGAACGCGTTTGGTACTCTCCACCGAAACATCAGTAGGGCGCAAAGCTTCTACGCGGAGTTGCTAAGCCTCAATTAAAAATTTCCAGGAATACGTTGTCGGGTCGAGGAAGGGGCCGCATTCGAAAGGGAGAATGGTTGGATTGGAGGCTCATGTGCAGCGGCCGGGTTCTCTCATCTGTAGATATATTGAGAATCTACGTCTGTAAATTAAATTTCCGAGGGAAGTGTGACGGCCAAGAAGAAGGGTAGTATCTAAATTTACCCTGACATCCTTGAGCAATCTCGTAAGCGGGCACTGGGGTTCTGCTTGGCTATCTCATCCAGCGGAGTCCCCAATCAGAAGGGATTACCCAATACAGGGGACCACGACCGAGCTGGCGACTCAGAATATGCACTAAACCACTATTATGCAATTGTTCCTACCTTGAGATTGCGCACCAGACATGCCACGTTTTACAAAAAGTCCTTTCAATGGAATACCGGATCCTTTGGGGCGTTTTGAAAAGGCTGCCTGCTTCATCTAGCAACTCAACCGTTCTGAAAATAACTACTCGCGAAATAAGTCCGAAAATCCCTCCTAGCAAAATTAATACAGTACTAGGTACACCCCACTACCTGTTTAGGGGGAGATATGGGCAATCAAACTTTCGGTATCGATTATCCTCCACACCACAAAGCGCGGAAGATAAGTACGTAGTACAGTATTGCAACAACCGTTTTAGGCATGTCCTCCGCATGTGCGCAATGCACACTTTGCTAAGCCTTTCCGAATTGGACTACCAGGTGTAGATCTGATATGGTCTGCAGGAATCGAATCGCATAGGAACACTACTATACCAGGTGACTTTCCCGGTAGTTGCCACTAGACAGGATTAAATGCCGTAAACAAGCTTTCCCAAGCTTTGACTATAGACGGCAGGGCAGGAGGTGCAAGCGCCCCTTTGCGCCCCTTTTCCTTCCCGCGATAATGCGGAGGTAAGGTCTTGATTGGTTGCAGCCTCGGTAATGGTAAAATCATTACTATGTAAGTAAAATACTAAGTATACTCCTGTAGGAGTTAAAGCTGTAACCTAATAGCTTATAAATAGGATAGTAGATACAAATATACTTTTTACTATGAACAAGTCTTCTAAAGCTTTAAATATAACCCTATTTTAAAATAGAATAAAGATGTTAATCCATATAAAAAGAATATAAATAATATTCGCTAGATTCTCTCACAAAGTACAAGTACGCATTGTTCTAGTCGACTCGATTATGTATGATTGGTCGGCTCGGTAAGCAACTACCTCCCCTTCAGACACTAAACAAAAGTGATTCATGCCCCTCCATAGTCGTCCCACCCCTCGGGCCACCTCCCCACCTTTTAGGGTATATGTGGACCGGAAACCTATACTTTGCGTGCCGGCGTCGTCAACGGCGGATATCAGGTAATAATGTGAGTAAAACGATACTACTCTTTGAGCATGGAAAGACATGTGACAAAATGTGATGAAATATATGGTTCGCGTGGCTCGCGGAGGTTAATGCTATATTTGGGGCTATACATAGTGACTTTTTCTTTTTTTCAGCCTGGAAATGAAAGACTAGGGAAACGAGACGTTGATAACTGCAGCGGACACTTAGCAAAATAGCCGCCTGCAATTGGAATCTAACGCCCTCTTTACGTATATCCTCTTGTCGGTGGAGAAGAATACCACTACTAATTCCAAGGCCGTGGCTTGGGACAAACTCTCAGACGTAGGAAACCCAAAGGACTGGTCGATGGCTCGCAAACGGGCCGCCACAAGCGTCTTTCAAGCTTCTGCCTTTATCTCTCCCGTCTATGGTTGCACCGGCCCTCGAGGATATTGGCAGAGATCTCAACGTCCATCCTCGCATACGTTGTTCGGTTCGGTTCCCTCATCATAGGCCCACTTTCCAATTTATACGGCCGTGTCCCAGCCTTACAGCTCTCAAATCTGTTCTTTCTCATCTTTAATCTCGGCTGCGGCTTTGCCCGCACGGGACGGGACCGCAAATTATGGTTTGCCGTTTCTTATGAAGCTTTGCGGGGTAGAAGAAGTAAATTTCCTGCGGATGAAATGGTAGCTTGGAACTACCACAGTTCTAGGTATTGACAAGTGATGTCGTTGAAACGCTTTTATGGTTATTTTAATAACAAGAAAAGAATATTACTAATATCATAGGCTACCCCGCAGATGATGACTACTATAAGTATCGCCATGTAAATCAGTTCAAGGGCCTCGGGGTTAGATAGGAAGAATTGATTTTCATTAAAGATGATTTTAGAATATAATTAAAGCAACCATGAAAACCCGCCGCTTGTTTTCACAACCAGCTCGCAGCTCAAAATGGGAATCTCATAACAAATGGTCCAGTAAAGCGTGCGCCCCTTTAACCTTAACCTTAACCTTAACCTTAGTTGCTCAAGAAGTAGTTGGCTGCAAGAGGTTCACCGAGCTTGGCTTCCTTCTGCCAACTGTCCAGATTGTAGCGCATTCGATGCAAGTTGCCAAGAGGTTTACCATCTGCCGGAGCATACTTTTTGCCGTCAAAACCCTCTGGCTGCTCGAACAGGAAGAACGAATAGCGGTGAGGTGCGCTTCCTGGAGGCGGGGCAGGGCCAATGTAGTTGGCAACAAAAGGCTCGCTGGAGGTCAAGGTATTATCAGGACCTGCTTTGAAGCCCGGTTGGATCCAGTGGAGGATTGGACCAAGAACGCCAAAAGAAGGGAAAGGAGCGTCGAGATCAAGGGCAACGACGAGGTAGGTTGCCGAAGGGTCGGGAACAGCATATGAGATCCCAGGGGCAGACTGAGCCTCTGTAAATATGGTCAGGTTGTAGCGTGGACATGGTAAGGGGTGAACTAACCAGCGCGGGGGATATATTGTTTAGTTGTAATGGCCTTGGCGTTGACAATAACGCCCAACACCTTAGACTCGTCCTTCTCGATCACATCAAGGATGCGTTTGACGATAGTGTTGGTAGGCATAGCGGGGGAGTTCTAGAGCTTGTAGCGAGGATATGATTAGAGGAGGAAGCCGCGGCAGAGTAAAGCTGGTTGTCTACTAACAAGAAGGTTCAGGCGAGAATAATGAATTGATGGATGGACGGACTTTGGAGGAAGACAGAATATAGTAGCAGGGGCCGAAACGTCCTTGTAGATTTACAAGATACTGAATCTACCTAGCTGAATTGGGTATGATCTACATAATCTAGCACATAATCGCGGGGTGGGGCAAAATGCTAAAATCTCCCCGTACCTATACGGAGTGGAGGTACGGAGGTACTTCGTACTGTATTGGCAGGGGTATACACAAACAAAAGATATATAATTCGTGTACGCGATCAGTACATGTGGTATTTAGAGGGTAGCGTTATAATTTTACTTGGTACAAGTCACAAGTAACATCCCACCTCCACCATGTCTATCGCGCCTCCGCCAACAGTCAACCTTGGAGACCTCCATCTGCCACGCATTCTCTGTCTGCACGGCGGCGGCGTCAACGCCGAAGCTTTTCGTTTGCAATGTCGAGGCTTATTCCGCTCCCTAAACGGCACATTTAGACTTGTTTTTCCCGATGCACCCTACCTGTCCCCCGCCGATCCTGGCGTCATGCCCACCTATGCCCACCTACAGCCGTTTCGGCGCTGGCTGCGTTGGGAGATAGAGCAAGCCAACCCTGGCCCCGAAGCTATCTGCGGGGACATTGACAGGGCTCTGCATGAAGCAATGATCAATGATAATGCCATGGGGGCCACTGGTGACTGGGCTGCCATCATGGGCTTCAGCCAGGGCGCTAAGTTAGCTGCCAGTTTGCTGCTCCGCCAGCAGCTTCGTGCAGAGAAACTTGGGAAAGATCAAGCGGGCTCTGACTTCAAGTTTGCCATTCTTCTGGCTGGCCGCGCTCCTTTGGTCGCTCTTGATGCGGATCTGTCAGACTCGCTGGCCCTTGCCGATGCGGATGAGCTCACGACTGGTGCCTTTGCACAGGTTACCGGCTCTTTTCTGCAAGGGTCAGACCACGTTCTTCGCCTACCCACTCTGCATGTTCATGGAATGAAAGATCCGGGGCTTGCTAATCATCGTCGACTTCTTACCGACTTTTGTAAGGCGGGTACAACTCGCTTGGTAGAATGGGATGGGGATCATCGGGTAGTCATTCAAGCAGCAGATGTTGCAGCTGTTACAAAAGAGATTCTGGCATTGAGTAAACAGACCGGTGTGATATCGTAAACATCCGTGGGTGTTTGAAAAGCGATTTTACACAGGACATAGATGCTCAGAAATTTATAAATCTTATACCAGAAAAGATTAGCGGAGTTTTAAGCGTCTGCTAGATCTCTTATCTTATGACTTACTAAAGAGTTCTTTGCAGATAAGTATCAAGTATCCAGTTCTTAAAAAGTGTCTTAGAATCAAACTAATATATATAGTTTGCAAGTCTTTTTGATAACAATCTCAGCAATGGAATTGTTCTTATGTGGTCCTCAGGCTAGCTTTCCTTCCCCGAAGGATTTGGGTCAACTCCGTCAAATCCTACTAGGCCACAACTCTTTACATGCATCTCTAACGTTAACTTTAAAAGAATTACCTAACCTTCTTCGACAATTGACTACCTTTGACGTCAGTTTGAAACGGGCCTCATCGGCTGCATCAATCGACTTTCTTTTGCAATGGCTAGATTCAGGACATTTATCTCTACCTGTCGACGACCTCCCCAATATTGCTTCTTTGCCTTTCACCGTCATCTTGCAAGTCGCTCTCTTTCTTCAGCATTTGGCGAAAAACAATACAGGATCCGATTATAGTCAGATGGTCCCAGCCCTGCAGCAGTACGGCGTACAAGGCTTCTGTATAGGCTTTCTTACGGCTGCTGCTATTAACTTTTCTGGAAACGAGGAACAGTTGGCCGAATATACCGCTACCAGCTTGCGTCTCGCTATGTGCATTGGTGCCTATATTGACCAGAACGCTTTATATGCCGAGCCTCCAAACCCAGTCTGTGCTCTCTCGGTTCGATGGAAGGAAGGACAGTTTTCAAAATGTCAAGTTGAGGACCTTTTGGCTGGTTATGCACATGTTAGAACTCAAGATCCTAGTTCCGAAGAGTTAAAAATCTTACGTACATATAGGCTTACATCTCATGCATCACGGACGTCAGTTGCGTTACGATCACTGCCCAAGCGAGTGACGAAAAGCAGCTGATTGAGGTATTGAGAGAGGCTGGACTTCGTGCTAAGAAGATCAGTATCAATGGTCGTTTTCATTCTGCTGTCGACCACACCACTGCAGCTCAAACGCTGAAGAAGTTTACAAAATCCGTCAAAGGTCTCCAATACCCTGAAGCGTTCCAACTTCAAGCCCCATTTCGAAGGAACGACACTGGTGGGCTCATTACGGGAGGTTATCCAGTTACTGATATTGCAATTGAGAGCATTCTACTCCACACGGCCGACTGGTACACGACCGTACGGAAAACCTTCGATGTTTTCCCTACAGACTACCCAAGGGTGACCACATTTGCGTTTGAAGAAGGAGTTGTGCCCCTCAGTCTCTCGCAAAGGAACGAAACTAATTATCATGTGAACGTTACTAATGGGGCGAACGGTGTGAATGGCGTCAATGGAATCAACGAAAATCTGGAAGCTAAATATCCTCCGCATTCAGTTGCGGTAGTTGGCATGTCTTGTCGATTCCCCGGCGCAGATGATGTTGATAAATTCTGGGATCTTCTGGGGTCTGGAGTCTCAATGGTCCGAGAGGTACCCTCAGATCGATTGAATCTAAACAACCATCGTTTGGCAGATTATGCGAAGACCAAGTTCTGGGGCAATTTTATCGATGATCCTGAGAGCTTCGACCATCGCTTCTTCAAGAAATCTGCTCGAGAAGCAGTCTCCTGGGACCCCGAGAAAAGAATTTTGCTAGAAGTTGTCTACGAGGCCTTGGATTCCGCTGGTCATTTCGGACCAGCAGCCGCAGACCACCCAAATGATTATGGTTGTTATATTGGCGCTGTCGGCAACAACTACTATGACAATGTTGCTTGCCATCCACCGAACGCATACTCAATGTTGGGAACATCGCGAGCGTTCTTTAGTGGCCGTATTTCCCACCAATTTGGCTTCACAGGGCCCGCAATGACTATCGATACTGCATGTTCTTCATCACTAGTTGCAATAAATGCCGCTTGCCGAGCGATTCAATCTGGAGAGTGTTCACGAGCAGTTGCAGGTGGCACCAATGTCTTTACCAGTCCTTTCGATTACCAGAACCTGGCAGCTGCCGGATTCCTGAGCTCCACAGGGGCATGCAAGCCATTTGATGCCTCCGCCGATGGCTATTGTCGTGGGGAAGGTGTTGCAGCTGTCGTGCTGAAACCTCTTTCGGCGGCTATTGAGGAGGGTGATCATGTTTTAGGTGTGATTGTTGGATCCGCTGTGAATCAAAATCATAACGATGCTCATATCACTGTTCCTTGCTCGTCATCGCAAACCGCGGTTTACAACAAGGTACTTGGCATGGCCAACTCTCCTTCATCTAGCGTGACCTATGTTGAGGCTCACGGTACTGGTAAGTTTGTTGCATTTACAAGAATTGTCAAATCAAATTGCTAACAGGATTCACAGGAACGCAGGTAGGGGACCCAATCGAATGTCAAAGTATCCGCGATGCCTTTGGAGGTTCCCACCGTAAGGAGATACTCCACTTTGGATCCGTAAAGGGCCACATTGGTCATACAGAGGCATCGGCAGGTGTGGCTGGCCTTATTAAAATCCTTCTCATGATGCAACATAGCACTATCCTTGGGCAAGCAAGCTATAGCAATCTCAACCCCAAGATACCCGCACTTGAGCCCGACATGATGGCTATTCCGAGAAAGTCTCAGCCCTGGAAGACTTCCTCGAAATTCGCTTGCATTAACAGCTATGGTGCAGCTGGAAGTAATGCTGTAGTTGCGATCCGTGAGGCCAAGCCTGTCTCTTCTACACCGCTTACAAAACGGTCGACAATTACAACAAAACAACCCTTCTTCATGTCAGCTTCATCAGAGGCCAGCTTGATTGCATATGCTAGGAAGCTTCTAGCGTACGTAGAAGTACAGCGAACATCCTCTGAGAATACTTCCCACCTCCTTTCTGACATTCTCTTCAACTTAACAGACAGAAGTAACCATAAGTTGGCTTATTCGGTTTCGAAAACCCTCATTTACTTGGAGGACCTCGAGAAGATGCTTAGTAGTATTGTCGCAGGTTCTGAAAGCCCAATAAAAGATGCCGGCTCCGGCCCACGTCCAGTTGTCCTAGTCTTCGGTGGCCAGGAGAAAGATTTTGTTGGTCTCTCCAAGGAGGCCGTGGATAACTCAGTGCTGTTTCGATCTCATCTGGATACATGCGACTTTGAATTGCAATCACTTGGCCATGGAAGTTTATATCCAGCCATCTATCAACGCGAGAGCATTGAGAACCTGCCAACTCTCCACGCAGTTCTCTTCGCCGTTCAGTATGCATCTGCAAAGGCTTGGATTGACAGTGGACTGCGTGTGAGCTCTATCGTGGGACATAGTTTTGGTCAATTGACGGCATTGTGTATATCTGGATGTCTCTCTACACAGGATGCATTGAAACTTGTCGTTGGTCGAGCGGAGCTAATCAACAGCTCTTGGGGTGAAGAGCGGGGATCCATGATTTCTGTTCAATCTGATCATGCAGTTGTCAATAGTATCCTCGAGACAATCAACGCCGAATCGCCTGACAACAAGTTAGAAATTGCCTGCTTCAATCACCCAACAAATCATGTTGTGGTAGGCACAACCAAGGCTGTCGATATTTTCGAAAGCCACATTGCCGGTGATGACAGACTTCAACAGAATATCCGAGTCAAACGACTAAATGTCACACATGGGTTCCATTCCGCCTTGACTGAAGGCATTCTACCGGGACTCGAGAGCCTTGCTAACAGCGTGCAATGGAACAAGCCAACAATTTCCATTGAACTGGCAACGGAAGAGCATATTGATCAGGAACTTGGCGCTTGGTTGATTCCACATCACATACGAAATCCTGTCTGTTTCTCCTCGGCCGTTCAAAGGGTTGCCCAGAAATTCCCATCGTGCGTTTGGGTGGAAGCAGGTCAAGGATCCTCTGTCATGTCGTTGGTCAAAAATTCCATTAAGGGTGAAGGTCAGCCGCTCTACTGTCCGTCCTTTTTGAATGGACCCAACGCAATTTCGTCTGTGGCCGAGACTGTCGTAGAGCTATGGAAGACTGGCATCCACGTTCAATTCTGGCCCTATCATCGAAGTGAACGAAGTCATTTCGAGTATAAGAGCCTTCCCCCATACCAATTCGATAAGACCAAGCACTGGCTTCCCTTTATCAACCAAGCCGCTCCAGAGCCCGCCCTAACTATGGCTCCTGCAACCCAAACTATTGTTACGCATGAATTCATCTCGTTCTTAGAATTTTCAGACTCAAGTAAGAAGGAGGCCGTTTTCCTCGTCGACCCCGAGAGTGAGCGCTACATGTATTTGTTGAATGGTCACATTGCATCCAACCAAGCTCTTGCGCCTGCGTCACTGTACGTCGAGCTCCTTTCTCGCGCCGCCATGATCTTAACAAGCAATGCGAGTTTTGACACACATGTTATCAACATGAACTCCATGCAAATGAAAGGCGCACCCATTGGTCTCGATTCAAAGAAGAACATCTATATCAAGCTTACACGCATCACCCCAGATGTGGA
This sequence comes from Lachnellula subtilissima, assembly GCA_007821545.1. Taxonomy (NCBI): domain Eukaryota; kingdom Fungi; phylum Ascomycota; class Leotiomycetes; order Helotiales; family Lachnaceae; genus Lachnellula; species Lachnellula subtilissima. The sequence goes on along the minus strand of QGMJ01000036.1, from coordinate 8,146 downwards.
CTACTGGGATTTCGAATTCTCTAGCAAGCTAAAAGAAGGCGGCGAGGTTCAGGTTCATGTAATCGGCAAAGTAGGACTCGGCAAAAGGGACGATCCTGCACTAGCTGATACGATCATGCAATGGAGTGCTTTGATAGGCTATAAGAAGTGTCTCTCCATCATGAACAATGAAGACGGAGAAAAGATGCAAGGTAGACACATCTATCAGGCGCTACAGAAACTAATCTTCTTCGACGAAATGTACCACGGCATTAAGAGCATCTCATATCAGGGCCATGAAGCTGCAGGAAAGGTCGCGGCAACATTAGATCCTAAGCTTTCTCCCAAGGAGGCATTGTACGACACTCCGACCATTGACGGCATGATGCAATTCGCTGGTGTTCTCGTCAACTATTTCGCACACCCTAGTGGGAAAGATGTTCTCCTCTGCCAGGGTATCAACCGTATCGTCACTGGTGGAGCGTTTGATATTACTGCTGGAGAGTGGATCGCATACTCACTTCTGACTGAAGACACCGACGAGCGAACCGTTAGTGATGTATACATCTTTGATAAGAAGTCACAGCAAGTCGTGATTGCGTTCATTGGATTTGTCTTTACACGGACTTCTGTATCGGTTTTGCAGCGATCGCTCCGAAGTGTCAATTCTGGCGGGTCTGGCGCTAACCCTACACCAGCACCCGCAGGAGTCGCCCCAGTACCAGTCGCAGTCACTGGGGTATCCGCAGAATCTAGTAAAGCATCGAAGGTTCTAGAGGTATTCCATAACGTTACAGATATTCCAATGGATGAAATCGCTCTTGGCTCGACACTCGAAGAACTTGGCGTCGACTCTCTCTTGGTGACGGAGGTCTTGAACGAGATACAAACCGCCTTCGGGCTTGAGATTGACCTCAACACATTCTTGTTCTTCCCCAACGTCAAGGCTGTCTGCGATTATATCGATTCAGCACTAGGTGTGGGAATCCGGGCTGAACCCCCTGCTTTAGCCGAAGCAAAAGTGAAAGATGTTGCTGTTCGGACCCTACCGACAAACTCTCTTGATGTTGAGTCGAGACCATCTTTACAGCGGGCCCAGAAAGTATTTGCTGATTGTAAAGATGCCTACGAGAGGGCTGCCGTCGAGACCAAAGCTGTCGAATTCTGGGAAAAGTGCTACCCTCGGCAAGCCGCACTCGTGCTTGCGTACGTTGTCGAGGCGTTTGCTAAATTGGGCTGCGATATGGCTTCTATCAAAGCTGGAAATGCAGTCCCCATGATCCCTCATTTGCCCAACCACAAGCAGCTCGTGCGCCAACTTTACCGTGTGCTTGAAGATGCCGGACTTATCATCGTTAACGGCCAAGGCCAATTTGTTCGCACAACAAAGCTCGTCGACCCTACACCTGCCGCGACCATCTTCAAGCAGATCATTCCCGAGTTCCCCCTCCATGCTAGCGTGCATAGAATCGTCCAGGTCGTTGGTTCGGAACTTGCAGAGTGCTTGACTGGCGAGAAGGATGGTCTTCAGATCGTCTTTGGCAATAAGGAGAACAAGAAGACCCTTGATGACCTCTACGAAAACTGGCCTCTCGTGCGCTCTGGGACGATTGCGCTGGGCGAGTTCCTCGAGAAGGCCATGGCAAATGCCGACAAACCTGGTGTATTTCGCATCCTTGAAGTTGGTGCCGGCACAGGTGGTACGACCAAGTACATTGTCCGTCATTTGCAAAAGCTAGGCATCCCATTTGAGTATGTCTTTACAGACTTGTCTCCATCGCTGGTTGCAGCCGCCAAGCGCACATTCAAGGATTGTCCCGAGATGGAATTTGCGACGTTGGATATTGAAAAGGAGCCACCGGCATCGTGGATCGGTTCCTTCCATTTCATCATCTCAACAAATTGTGTCCACGCGACAAGAAACTTGACCACATCGCTAACGTCGTTGCGCAAGCTGCTCCGCAAGGACGGCGTTTTGACTCTAGTCGAGATTACTCAGAACATGTTCTGGTTGGACATTGCGGTAGGACTGTTTGAAGGATGGTGGCTATTTGAAGATGGCCGTGAGCATGCCGTGACGCCTGAGTGGCTTTGGAAAGAACATATGCTTCGTGCGGGATTCAATGCAGTGGATTGGACAGATGGCGAAGAGCCCGAGGCGCGTACTATTCGTGTCATTGCTGGTTTTCCTACAAGCTCAAGTACTTGATAACTGTAGCATACCTATAATTATAGAGATTAGTTACCTCCGAATCAGAAGACATCAAAAACGTGTGAATATGGCTTTGGAAAGTAAGTGGGTGGTCTGGACATAGATATTCGTAGCACTAATAGCATTTTTAGCATGATCTAAAGCAGAAAGAAGGAAATATAAACGGACATTCGTCGGCGAGATGTGCTATAGTAGGTACGAAGTACTAGGAGTGAATGAATGCAGGCAGGGTTGTATGTATATAATTAAGGTGAGAAGGAAAAGGCATGCATGTCAAAGCTTGAGAGGCTGAAGGGAAAAAGAAGAGGGTTTTCATTTCTTGGTAATATGGTATTGAATATGGGATTTCATTTATTGAATCGATCGATAATGCATGGGTATCGCAGACCAGACAGGAGAAAAGACCAATATAAATAGCGCCATGTAAACAAAGATCAAGGAAGAGGATAATGAAGATCGATGCAACGCCCGTCCAAACATTCCCGGCTCCATCGGCTCGTATATCGCAAATCGTATATCTTCTGCATCAAGCATCAGATCGCACCATATTAGAACTATTCATCAGCATCTCACTGCTCTGCCTCGCACTCCCCCCACCATTCCTACTCATACTCACACTCGACCGCTCCGTTTCCGTCAACCCTGTGCCCTTCCTCTTCCCCAGCGCGAGCGTCCACCGCCGCTTATTTCCCCCCGGCACCCCACAGCCATCTAGGCCCAGCACCTCTCGCAACTCGGGGATCTCGGCATGATCTCGCGTATTGCGCATGCGGTGACACCATGTAACCCTCTTCTCCTCTCCAACGCCCAAACCCCCACCCTCCCCAAGCATCTTGCGCTCGTTATCCGCATTACTGACATCCGGGCTGCAGATGGGCGTCGCCATGTTCACGGGCTCGAAGAGGAATTCCCCACCGACTTGGTGGTATCCGCCGCCCTGGAACGCCTTGCCGCCCTTGATCTGCTTGAGGCTCTGCACGAAGCTGGTGACCATGGCGCTCATGAGGGATCTGCGCATGTATTCGGGGTGGGCGCCTAGGTTGAGGGTGCGCAGCATGCCGAGCTCCTCGTAGGTTTTCTTGGTCGGGTCCGCGTAGATGGGGAAGGGGCAGGATGTGGCTTCTTGGTACATGGAGATTAGGGCGGGGGAGCCGCAGCCGACGACCGCGATGAAGGTTGGGGTGGGGAGGTGCAGGAGGTCGGAGGGCGTGATGGAGGAGGCGATGGCGCGCATGTATTCTTGACAATTCTGGGGAAGAGATTGTTAGCTGTGGGTACGGAGAGTGAGGGGGCATTGGAGGGGAAATCGCTTACGCCGCAGAAGAAATGGCGTATGAATATGATCAATACCCTCCTCGCCACATTCGGGCCATTGTATAGATCTTTGAATGGGATTGTTATGCCGTCTTTGTCCAGCACCATCAACTTCTCGAGTCGGGCCAAGGTTTCTTGCGTAGGGATCTCGTTATTCGTGTTCACGTCGCCATTGAACTCTGCTGTATGGTCAATGCGATCTGTGTAGTTCTGTTCAGATGCTCTCGAGGTGTCTATTTTTTCAAGCGCTGCGAGTGTTTTCGAATCCAGTCCATTCGTCTTTGGGGTATTGATAGGTGTGGAAGCAACGGATGCATCTCGAGCAGCTAGAGAGCTAGATGAGATAGCCATGTTTGCGGGGTTCGCGTTGTTGTTTCTGTTGAAAGGCCAGCCAGTTCAAGCAAGTATTGAGAGTGAAGTTGTTGATGAGTGAATATTGATGGGGAAGAGAAGAGATATGTAAGGAAGTGATAATGTTGATCACAGCTAGTGGGAGTGAGAGTAAATTAGATAATAATATATAAACTGGAGTGAAATGTTCTGCTCCCTCTCCCTACGTATGTGTCTACACCCGTTTCAGCATCGTTTGAAGGAGCGAGCGACTTCGTGTTGGTGGGTGGGTGAGGTGGCGCTGCAACATCTGGTGTGATTGGCGGGCCCAGGCGTGTCCATCTTTACTTTACCTTAACCTTAAATATATCTATATAAGTAAATTTACCTATGTGATGTGGTATGGCGTGGTGAAGTTTTAAAACTACTTAGTACCTAGGTATATGATGTTCGAGTATTAAATGTCTTTTGGGTTTTTGGTACCTCGAGTCAACTCTCTGTTGGAACTTTTGCTTGGAAGAAAAGGCAAACAACAATCAGGTACCGGGATCTTCTGTCCCTGTCATCACTAGTACGAATTACCCGCCAAATCCTTGTAGACGATCATTCATCATACAGTACAGTAAACAGGACAAGATTCAAGAGAGATAAAAGAGAGATGGCAGAAATCAAATTCTCTCTCTCTCTAAGTCAAATTTTCCACAAATTCTCCCATTCATATATCCCTTTCACCAGTTGAATTCACACTTCTCTCCAGATCCCTTTCCTCAAGTCAAGTCCTGTATCATTCTCAGTGGGAAAAGAGGCGTGTTCTAGCTTCGGATAGCTCAGGACCCGACACTCAAGCTTTATTGTATTGACAGCGGGAAGGCACAGCGTCCGATGGAAAAGTCTATACTATACCTAGGTAGGTACAAGTATTTCTCTCCTATTCTACTGCTGTGACATCTGAATACTCGGGCTGGCGTACAGTATCGTGTACCATCACGCAGCCGCAGAACGTGAACTGTAACGTGAACGTGCTCCTCCACGGCTATCTGCCTGCCTGCAATTCGGTGGCCACGGCACGGGCACGACGCAGGGGAAGCGGCGCGGATGCGGGGTACAAGTACAGTACAGTACAGTACAGACAGGTACAGGCAGACTCGCCCCCGAATCCTTCAATCGCATTCAAAATACCGTCGTATATTCAGTCTCATGGAAGTATTTTATCCCATTTGGCCATCCCATCCGTTGTAATGTCCCAAGATAGTCCCCTCTCCATTGCTGCCAGCCTCACCGGCATTCTCACCTTCGTCTTCGCCCTAACAGCAGGCTTCTACGCCCGAGCCATCAGCCTCAGAAGCGCCATTGATACCCAAGCCGAAGTGTCCAGTCTTCTAGAAAAGATAGATTTCCTCGAGACCGAGACCGACATGCTCAATAACGCCTACCTCGCATCGCAAATTCGCCACCCGCATAGGACGTATGGGACCGGCGACTTCAAGTACTTCCAAGGCCTGTATAACCAGTCTTTGCAGCGCATGCGGGCGATGGATAGGGAGCTGAGGAGGGCCGCTGCGCATGTCACTGGTGGGAATAGTTACGACAAGATGTCGCGCGTGAAGACTGCTGCTAATTGGATGGCATCGCGAAATCAGATGCATAAGAATATCGAGGAGCGGAAAGCGGAAAGTAGTAGGATCTTTCAGATTCAACTTGCCATGCTCTCTGCGTAGGTCTCTACATCGCATCGCATCGCATCGTATCTTCGAGGGTATCTTGTGAAAATGCCATCACTGAACTTTGATTTTAGAAAAATTGATGAGCTTTCTTACCATCAGAATCATCACAACGCAAGTTGCAGCGTCGTGTTGGAAGAAATCGGTAGTCTCAATAGGTATATCAGCATTTTACCCCGTATCGATCTTTCGATATACACATTACTATACTGACAGATCGATAGCGCCGTCGAAACAAACTTCTACAATACCCGTAAAATACCACCCAGCCCTTTAGGAACGCCATGCTCCCCAGATCTAACGCCTCCACCTGAAGAAGCAGTGGCGGTAAGGTTCCCCGCCGAGTCCAAATCCCCATTCACCGACCGGATGATGCTGTCAAAGGACGAGAAAGAACAATAAGATGTGGAAAGCTGGAAGGAATGGCAGCAAAGAACCAAATTGATTTCCTCGAGCTTAGAATCTGATGCTTGATTTCATATGGTACACGTGCCCCACGCCAAGAACTTGCCCGAGGAATGTGCTTTTATCGATATTCTCCATGCGACCTGGGGCATACACAAGCAACATGGCGTGGCTGCGGAGAGCGATATGTATTTGTCCTACCTCACGTTCAGCTCATAAGTACGAACAAAATGTCGGCGACGCCTTTTATCGGTCCAATTGTGGTGTTCGAACTCAATTCGGGTACTTTGTTGTCTCCGCTGTCGGTGTCAGCTATTTCCCGGTTTTGACGATCTCCATCTCGTTGCGGCTTCAAGACAATAACCTGGCTCAAAGGGCGACCCGTGGTCATACAAGGATAAGAGATCAATCTGCGAAATTTAGAATCCTCTTCTGCTATCCTTATTTTATCTTTCTTGTGCCAAATCTATCCGGCTCGTAAACGAAATCTAAAGTAGCTTGGAAAACGAACAGGATACTTAATGGGCGCGCCCATTCTCGATTGCCTGGGAAATGGCTGTGTGACTTCGGGTCGAATTATCGTGGCGTAAGGATTGATAAAGCGATTCGTCTGGGTATACATTGTTGCGCAGCACTACAAGTAAACAATTCTTCACCAATAATCCTTGGTCAATAAATCTTATTAACCACATTACAGAGCATTAAGCATCAAGGCAAGTCTTGAGAGTGATGGTTCCGAGCATGAATCTGATCAAGATTCTCACAAAGAGAAGATAATACTTGAAAGTGGTTCAGTAAAGCAGGAGTATGTCCAAAAGTCGTAACGGACTAGATCTTCCACCATTTCGGAGTTTGCATCATTCTGAGCATACATTGGATGTACCTTTGGACATATACAGCAATTCTATCACATTCTCGGAACTGCAGAAACCTGCTGTAAGTCACCAGAATCACTCTGCGGAGTCGAACTCCAAGATCTGGTTTCAGGCTAGTAATGGTTCGGTCAAGAAGGTCCAAATGGAGGTCTCCAAGGTATCGACACATTCTTTCAGTCGGCGACTTCACGATCTATCTCTTTCGCGGCACAACCCAGCAACCATGACCCATGTATCAGAAAGTCGAGAGTGCAAGTCCAAACTGAAAATCAAGCACGCGACCAAGAAGCCTAGATCTCCGAACCGCAAAGCAAAACCATCCATCATTTTCGAAAATCCTCAAAGAACACCGATAACCATCACTCTCACGGCTCCCGACGATGAAGGTTCCACTAAGTCACGGCATGCAAATCAGCAACGAAATACCTTCAAAGATATCCGAAGTATCCGAAACTTGCGCGCACCCCATAAACCTCTCGCCAAGCCACCCGTGCAGAATATTGACAAAACCCTCCTCATACCACAGGCCCTTGATACACGACACATACAGAAAGCAGAAGACTCTGGCGAGATCCGCGGCTTCATGGTCGACTTTATGAATATAAAAAGGCGATACCTTCCCCGCGCAACTACGGGTCCAAATGATGGCATTATACGGCATCCAAGAGTCAGATTTGCACGCAGAGATGGTAGCAAAGTTCAAAGCGCCAACAGAGAAGTTCCAAGAGGATCACGATTGCGTGGTAGTGTATGGTTATGATATGGAGAGCCCGAAAGCGAATCTGAAGATCCTGGAGACGGCCTTTCGGAGTAGGATAGGAGACATGACGCCCACTCAGACCACAACCACAACCACGCTCTGCTACCCTCCTCAAGCCATACCGAAGCACGACTCCGAGCCTAGGGACCCAAGTACAACTCCGCACGACGGAAGTTACACTCCGTTTGCAATGGCTAGTGCCGCGGATGCGGATCGTGAAATCATGCCCCTCGCTTACACAGACACCGCACCGTCGACCCGTCCGCGCTCGCTCAGCAAGGCACGCTCTATGCCTAATCTGCGCGGTGCCGCTCCAACTGACCCTGGTTCGACAACAGGAACCGGAGAGCGTGGGAAGGAGCGGGAGCGGGGAGAGGATGGGATGGCTGGGCGCTTGAGACGGGGTGGGCTGCTGGGTGCGTTTGGGAGTGTAAGGGAGGCTTGGGGGCGGAAGAAGGGGGGGAAGAATTGAGATGGTAGAATAGGTGGAGCTTGGGTTGGGAGGTGGATTAGATGTGGATGTGGATGTGGATGTGGGTTCTCTGGCGTT